>JAPMOQ010064907.1:2647873-2709386 GCA_026543055.1 Argiope trifasciata | reverse complement strand
GTTTGTGCCTTCCAGAAAAAGACGTCTCCGCCGCTTGGAGGGTTAAAGAGATACAGTAAAATTCTGAAGATTTTTTTTAAAAAGGTGAAATTTGAAAAATTTATAAATGTGGGAATAATTTTTTTTTCTAGTTAAATTAGATGGAAAAGACCAATTTTTTTCAAGAAGGTAAAAATATTAGCAATGTTGCAAAGTAGAAGAGTTTGAATTAACGTTTGAGATCAGTGAAAATTTAATCCTTCCAATCATTTCAAAATCTTAACAGATGGCCAAACTGCTTTTTTAACATTCGGCTGTGAGCAATAGACATGGTGTTTGCTGCTTTAAAGTAATTATATCTTCCTTAAATCAATTGAAGGAGTGTTGTCCTTCTGCTGAAAGATGTGAATACAAACTTGTCTTGGTTAATCTATTACAAATTAGAGGAGCTTACTGCATTTGAACTTTCATTACAGCCATCAAATAATCTGAGTCATTTTTTATTGGAATACTATACATTTTAGTTGGCGATAAAAAAAAATTTGGTGATGATTCGAATTTTGCCGATTTGGAAAAGAATATTCATGCTTTCTTGTATTCGAAACAAGGGAATAATATTGTCAAGAGATCTTTCAAATGAAAGTTAAACCGGTGTAATCTTTCTCTAACAGAGTAATGGTCATGACAGCCGATTTGGTTGTTTTGTGGGAACTTGGACAAATGAGAAGGAAAAGATATTGCAAAAATAAGTAAATAAAAATTCAAAAAATCGGTAAAAGAAGTAAAAAAAATTTCTGAAATAGGGAAGATTAATTAATAGCGCACAGAACAAAACTTCTATAGAAAACTTCATTGAATAAAGACTTTGTACTTTTATATTTATGCAACCTCAATAAATCTTAACAAAAGTGCTAAATTTTTTATAGGGCCTAATAGATAGCTTGTGTCCATCTGAAAAACTGCTTCTAACTGATAAATCTATCGGATTATTTTGTTTAGTAACAACAGCTATTTAACTTTTTCAACAAGTAAATTCCCATGCTGTTGGGAAATTAAAAAGAATAAAATAAGTACAATAAAAAAGGATTTTTATCTTAAACCAGTAAAAGTAATTCCAATGTAGCGTTCATTTAATAAAGTTCGTGCTCACATTAAAACTTTATTTTCTCCAGTTACAAACCCACACTTAATTTTTTGATGCCCTCCAAGAAAACTGCTTTTTAATTCAACAGTCTGAAAATTAAGATCGCGTGTGTTGTCTAAAGGTGTTGGTTAGAACATTTTCTTAAGCTGTAAGACGATTCTTAACTTTTCCTAAAATAACTTACTTTAAGTGCTTTGGAATTTTAGTTTACATCACAGATGAAATAATTGAGTTTAAACAGAAAAGAACCGCTGATGAAAGGTATTGAAGATCAAATTATCTTGAATATTAATTTCGTGAATAGTTCTCTACAATATTACATCAGAAAATTCTTTTATTTTTATGACTTTCTTTTCATCGTATCCTTATATTTATTAAAAAGAATTAGATCATTTCAGAAAATTTAAAAGGAAAACAAGTTTTATCATTGTATTTTGCACTGAATTTTATCTATATTTAACATGTTAATCTTATAGTTGTTATAAAGTAATATTTAGAGCTAATAATCTAAAATTATGACAAATTGCAGAAAATTGCCTTAAATTTTTACTAACCGTGGCAATGATATTTTTATATATATCATAAATATTTGGAGATTTCTTTGAAATTGAAGCTTTCAGATTTATAGACTTTAAAAACGATTTATAACTAATTCTAATATGATAAAAAATCATTACAGGGATTGCTAACTTTTATACCTCACACATCTGTATATAATAAAAAAAGATATTGTGATATTATTGGATTTATTTTTAAATGTAAAGTGGCTTCATAGGGAATTCCTTCTAATTGTGTTATACGGTCAAGCAAAGTCAACGAATTCATGCAATATTTAAAAGCATCTCTACATTGTAACTGTGAATATTGCTATTGCATTATTTTTTTATATTTTTAACTGTTCATTTATAAGCAACGAGTATGTATGGGAACTGTCTGTAATATGGAACTCTTCCTGTCAAGTTATTTGGATGGTGTCAGTCGTTATAGAATCAGGCTACTGTACACAGAATCTGATTCTATAGCGACTGACACCAGGAAGAAATTTATTCAAGCTTTTTACATTGGTGCATAATCATACATAAATAATGAATAATTATTTTTCAGTTAACGATTGCAAAAGGAAAAAGAATTCTAAAACCTTCTAGTATTAGGATAGTTTTCTCAGTAATAAATAAATAAATATCTATTTATTTACACTAAATTTTTATAGGTAATTCAGACAAAATTCTACAGTGCAAATGTTAAGTAGCTCAATTAATTTCATTTAAAAAACTTACATGAAAATTAATCGTAATTACTTCATAATTTTTTATAAAAGATTGATGATGTTTTAATATAAACTAAAATTTTCATAATTAGCCGAAATATTTTTTTGAATTTTAAATCATTTTGCAATTTTCTGAATTTCTAATGATTAAGACTATTTGACTTTCTCTTCCTCGTCGTTAGATTAGCTGTACAGAGAAACCATACTACTCGAGCTTTTGTGCTGCATATTTGAGTTAATTCATTCCGATATTTTTAACATAACAATGTTTGTAGACTGGCAGCTGTATGTAAATTGTAACACAGTAAAAACTAACTTGTTCCGTTTTATCCAAAAATTATCTTCTCTCTATGTATTGGCTCTACACTAAAATTTTGCAAATAGAATTTCTAGAACACACATTGAAAAACAATGTAGAGAAAAAAATTAATAGATTTTTTAAAAATTCTAATTCAATGGAAAACCAAAATGATAAGTAATTTTTGAGTATATGATTGCACACAAAACAATAATTACAGTATTTCAAAATTCCTTTTAAAATACTTTTCTATGGCACTGAGTATATGGCCAAATAATTTTTACTTTAATATCAATAAATTTTTAATTGTTTTTTTACAATATTTCTTACGGGTTTTTGTTACTGAGTTTTATAAACAGGTAGTATAACACCTTTAATAGGAAATAAGTCAGAAAATGTTGGAAAGAACGACCCGCGCGGTTTAAAATTTTCTCTTTTTGATATTCCAGAATTGGTAATTGGTAATCTTAATAATGCATTGATGGAAATACAACAATCTGGATAATTTATCTTATTTATAAGTTCTATCATTTCTTAAAGGTTAATAATAAAATTTTTAAAATATACTGTAAAGCTGGAATATTCACATAAGAGTATTCTATTTATTTAAAGATTGCAAAAAGATATATGACATTTTTACCACCAATGGCGATTAATTGATATATCCAAATATTGTTTGGTGATTAATAAACAATTATAAATATTTATTGCTACTTTTTTCATCTAAAATTTAAAAGCATAACAATTTGACGGAATTCTACGAAAATCAGAACAACATGCACTTTCGAATGGAATATACCTCTACATCTTGTTCTCTGGGTCTTTTCGACAAATTTCTTTGCACCAGGTTTGCTGTTAATTTAGCACGTTAATATGTATAAAGGCGGGCAAATTAACAAGAAGCAGAGAGAAGGGGAGAACCCGGCCATTAAAAACTTGCGTGCCAAAGCAGGCTTTTCAAGTAAAAATAAAGAGCGGGCAAGAGTTTTAAAGATTGAGTTTTGCGAAAACTATAAAAAGCGGTTAAGAAGCGCCATGCGTGCAGGCCTGAATTTGCACGAACCCAGAATGTTAGGACAGTTCGTTTGTTCTTCCTGTGCGTGCTTTGCAAGCGTCGTCCGTGGAAGTTCTCGGATGGAATGTGGGTGCTAAGACAGAAAGAGGCTGGAATGTGAACGCAGGAAGAAGAATTAGAATCACTAAAGGGAGCAACTAGAAACATTTTACGTCTTCTCTGTACTGTTGAATAAGGGATACACTGAGCAATCGAACGTGAGAATTGTTCGATGCCTTTAGTAAAACAATTTCATCTAATTTCTCGGAAGTAGAAATTAAAACAAATATATCTCGGAAAATACCTAATGATAAGAAATGGAATAATAATCGCGTTTCCAGTTGTTTATTTCTACTATTTTTTTTCTCCTATTTGAAACATCTGACAGTTTTATGTAACTAACCCTTAGTTTAGTTTAGTTTAGTTATATTAACGTCCCGTTGTAAAGCAACAAGTGGGCTATTTGGGGACGGACCTCGTAATTTTGAACAGATGACGAGGACAACACCTGAACTGGCACCCCCTCTCCACACCACACTACACCAGCGATAGGACGTTTGGCCTGACAGATTTAACGTGCAAGAAACCCCCTCACACGACGGTTCTTCGGTGGAATCCAGTCTCGAACCTGAAACACTCCGGTTCCGAAGCCGAGACCTTACCACCAGGCCGCCGCGGCCCTTGTAACTAACCCTTTGCACTTGGTTGGTACTTCTCACTTAATATTCAAGTCGATGTATCATTTTGATGTTTTATTTATCTATTTTTAATATTAATTGTTAATCATACCTACAGAATAGTTGAAGAAATGTAGTTAAATTTTTCAGGAAAGTGAATTTAAAACAATTATATATATTTATTTTTCGGAACAATAAACAATCTCTTGTATTAGGTGAATAATTTTGTGTTGAATTACTTTTCTGAGCGAAAAAGATCAATTGCAAAATAAATTTATTTCATTTATACAAGTATTTTAATCTTTTAATCCCCCTGCTCGTACATCATACAGGGACTGAGTTATTGCATTCATTGGTCTCATTCTAGCACATTTCCGAAGCCGTCGTTATTAGATAATTAGGGGAAAAATTAAAACAGCTAAGGAATAAGGTTAGAATTTTACTTTGCTGCAAGCTGAAGCACAAGTCATTATACTGGCAACTTCGGCCCGCTGGGAAGCACACGGAAATAGTTGAATGACTGTGGAACCGCAACCCTGGCCGGAACTGTGGTTGATTTCAAAGGGATATCACCGGCTACGGTACAGCCCTTCTCTAAGGATGACGTCTAGTCATAGACGGAAAGAGTCAGATCCCCACCTTTTGGTGCATCCATAAGGGTGGTGAGAACCAACCAAGGCTCTAATCTTCAATTACGAGTGTCTCCGCACTCGTGGATTGTTTCTAGATGAAGGCTTATTTTAGTTTAGCTACATTAACGTAACATTTTGAAGCAACACTAGGGCGACTTCGTAATTGTGAATCCCGGTCGGATGACAAGGACGACATCTGATCTGGAAAACCCCACTCCAAATTTCCACACCAGACCAGTGGGAGGACGTTTGGCCCAGATGGATTTAACGTGCACTAGAAGGATTTAACTACACCCGCTTACATGGCGGTTCTTTTGGTGGAATCAAGTTTCGAACCTACAATCCTCCTGTTCCGAAGTCAAGACCTTACACCAAGCCACCGTGACCTCTAGCTGAAGGATATTTTTCTACTTAGAAATGTTTCCTCTATTTGAAGAAGCTGATAATACTCGGAAAATTAATATTAAAATTATCTTTAATTCAAAAGAGAATAATACTTTTCTTTCTGCGCTTCCGACAAATCTTTC
Source organism: Argiope trifasciata (assembly GCA_026543055.1). Lineage (NCBI taxonomy): Eukaryota > Metazoa > Arthropoda > Arachnida > Araneae > Araneidae > Argiope > Argiope trifasciata. The sequence continues at coordinate 2,703,808 of JAPMOQ010064907.1, read as the reverse complement.
GTATTATTCTTAACTGTAATCCAAGTGATATTTTTCAAATGTCTGCGAAATATACCTATCTGGATAGCTATAGAAATATACCTCTTTGGCATTGTCTGTGATGTACTGAGGTTGACAGAGGGTTGTAGTCACATTAATATGATTCAAATCATATTTTATTTCCTATTTTAAATTGACCCTTGTTATTGTTATCTTTTTTTCCAAAATTGCACTCTTGAATCGATCCTACACTATTTTATACACTTATTTTTAACATATATTAAGTGTTTGCATTAAAAATGAATGTATTGAGAAAAATTGGTATTGTTACTATATATATCAACCAAAATACTTTCCACCATTTTCTATAAATTTTCCGGTTTTTGTCCAATAGGTATTGCACTTGATTATCTTCGAATTTTGTTTTAGCTGATTATTATTTTTTAAAGCACTGACATCGATATTACTACGCTTAAATCGTTGAAACCAAAACCAAAATACCAATTTGGAGTTTATCATAAATATCTAATGGTGTCTAATAGGCTTCGGAGGTAGATTTCTTCAAATTAAATGAAAAAAAAGTTAGGGATATCGAAAATACAATTTGGAGCGTTCCATGATTGGAGTCTTTATACTTTGAATTGCTCAACAATTCTAAATGGAAAACTTTTTAAATGATAACAATAAAGTAATAGTAAATTGGTGTAACCAAACCCAATGTCGTTTATATAGATACTTCGCATGTTTACCAATAGATGTTGCTGATTAAAATGCATGCAAAAACCTACAAATTCTTGTGAATCTCTTTCAACTGATTAAAAATATATGTTCTCTATTCTGAAAAATTAATTTTGGATTTCAAAAGTGCTATATGGATCAAGGCAAAGAAATAAAAAATGTATCGTTAGAATGCTGACCAAATTTATAAATATATATGTGAAAAAAAAAAAGATATAATACTTAGATTGGCATAAATATTACTGTAGTTCTTTTAACGAAAAGAACTAATTCTCCAAAATTTTATTCTTTTTTTATTTTGATCTCTTCAGTTTGGTAAAAATATGAGAAAACAACTGCAATTTAGAAGGCATTTCTCATTTTCTGATTGAGATCCTAAACTCCATCAATCATACTGCTTTTTTAGCAAAATAAAATTCTGTCTACCAAAATTGAACGTGAAAAGCGTTAGAAAAGGAAAAAAGGGGTAAATCTCTTCTTTTAAAGGAAGCGAAAAAAAATCGAAAAGGAGGGTGAGAAACAACAAAAAACTATTGCCTTTCACAACAGCCACCCCCGAATTGAAATATAATCACTTCTCTAGGAAACCTACTCGTATAAATCCGCCAGGATTTTACAGCGTAGATATATTTTACTACCAGGGCGCCCGTCTGCCTACAAATAATACTATCTGCAGCAGTAAAAAAAAATTATAAAATGTGAATTTTCCAGAACAGTGTTCGGGAAGCATTTATCATTTGATAGGCATTGGCTTCAGTGTAAAGAAGTGACCCATGGTATCTATGCCATGATCTATGGGTGCTGAAGTGATGACACTGAGAGGTCCAAAAATGGTGCAGTCCATTATTCTAGGTGCAACCTCCCCACCCCGCACCGGTGGGGAAGTTACTTGTAACCTTATCGAAAACCAAATCTATTGAAAGGCCATTTGTTGTCGGCACCTTGTAGGGGGGAGGGAAATAGAGAAAGAGCTGCCTTTGTAGTTGGGGTTAAGCATTGTTGGAAATGAGTACTTGGGTGCAGCAGATTTGGCATGATGTAGTCCATAAAGAATGGCATATCACTTGGCTGTTTGATAGCGCTTTTTTTTTCATTCCCAAAGAACTCTTGGCGATGTTCTACCAACATTTGGTGCTAAAATTGGGAATAAATATCTCTTTTTATAGCAATGCCAGAGTTAAAATGTATTTTCTGAACAACAACGATTGGATGTTAACCTATTTCGTGAATACAATGTGTGAAAACCATCTTCGGGAAAAACTTCAAGCAATCTTCGTGAAATATTTGAAAGCAGGTCTTTAAATTTTATTGGGGATGCTGCTTTATCGCCAATTTTCGCTAGTTTTTATTTTTTATTTTAATATTGATTATTCAATGATAAATTAAAATATAAGATTTCAACATAACTTATGTGCTATAATTCTGAAATGGACGATTAGAAATCTCTAAGAGAAAGTATCTGTCATTTGTCTTGTAGCACAGAATGATGGTATCGGTTTTTTGCGCGATGGCGAAAAGAGATATTGGTAGGGTTATATAAAATAATATTATACCCCTCTTGGGGTATAATATTATTTTGCCACTCTCTAGTTTCTAGTTCGGTCTACCCATCGTAAATACTTTTGGGGATTGACATTAATTTTCATCCTCCTAGTCATAGTTAACATTAAGTTAAAGATTCATCATAGGAAGTTCTACCCTGCTATCTAGGGGTCATTCATATCTCTTTTATATCCCCCCCTTGCCTACGTCACTGCACTGGTTTATAAAATTTCAACACATTTTAAGAACAGTTTACTGTAGTATCTTATGAGCCTGATTTGAATACTTTATAGTTTGCGTTTGCATCATTTAATCAATGTAGTTCGGAGAATAAAGGAACACTTGCTGAAGTGAACACTTTTTAATCAATATTTTTTTTACTGATATATTCAAATAAATATCAAGAATAATAGATAATTTCATAAAGACGAACAAATTTTGAGAATTATTAAATGTTTGCTTCGTTTAACAATTGCCTAAAATGTGCTACTATTGTCCTCAAATATTAACTAAAGGAAAAATAAGCTAAACGAAAAATCGCTTTGATCTATAACGTAATAAACTATGAAAGACAAAAGGGCGCTATATTATCACCATTCCAATAGCATCCAATTTGATAGTGACTAAATGGCTGATTATTAAGATATCCTTCTTGAAAAAGATGAGCTGATAAACAAATAGCATCCTTTTGAATGGTCATTGCTTCACTTAATTAAATTCAAAACATCACAATTGTATATGTGGTATTTTGCTTAAAATGCTGTAATATCAAGGATATTTTAATGGAACGAGGGAACTCTAATTATTTAGGAATCCTAGTATCTCCAGTAATCCACTTACTGAATAAAAAAACATAAAATAAGATTCTTAACAATATAACCAAGTCTATACCTATCTCTTAAGGTTTACAGATTAGCTTTTCGGCGACGATTGAAGAGCATATTCTGCTCAGCGATGAGACAAACAACTTTAATAAAATAAGGCATCAATTCCAACATAGTCATATGCCTTGGTTACATTTCCTCTTTTGCTTGATTTTAGTTCTTATGAGAAATAAGTTTTAGTGAACTAATTCCGTTAATTAGTCTTGTCAAATAAAAAAAGTGAAAATTTTAATAAATGCATTTCCAGCATACTTAAACAGATAGGAAAGCTAATATTGTAAGCAGATAAGATGGTCACCAAAGTATGGTAGACTTTGTGACAAAGTGTGGTCACAAAGTATGGCTAGAAGCCATTTTTTGTGAAAAGATTCCTATAATGTACACCATTCAAATGTAAACTTCGTAGATTTTATGCAATACGAATTGAGAGAAATCGCACAAATTGCTTCATTCTTACTTTCAAAATCGTTACCAATAAACTAAATTAAATTAAGATTTTTAAAAAAATTACAAGACCTATTCTTCTATAACACCCTTTTTCATCAGAATAATACTTATTTAAGGTATGACTTCTACAATCTGGTACTCTTTTTGCACCTTTCCCCGAACATTATTGTGGTAACCCTAGTGTTTTCGGTGCTAATACAGGCCCTTTTGTCGCTTATCTCGCAATTCCCAGTTCGACCTTTTGTCAGATGATGAGGATAAGACGATAAGCGGCACGTGGTGTTGTATCTCCGACCCATGGCGACTTGAATAGAATTAGCCGGATGCTCTCTTTATGACTAGATTCCCTTCCTCCCCTACATTACATTCATAAGTTGTCTATGAATGAGTTGTAATCCATAATAAATAAAGTGGGTTTTTGCAACTCTGATTCTAAGGGAAAAAAACGGGGTGGGGGTTAGAACTGTGGACTAAAGAGATACCGGGTGTTTTTTTCTCCCTTCAACTTTCTCATATACTTACAGAAAATAAGGTGATTTATGTTTTGCTTATAAGTACAATGAAAAAAAAATAACTATGTATTTCTGACTTCTTATTTAATAATTTTAGGCTCAAACTGGATACAAAACCAAAATTTAATGCAAAGATTATATAACAAAAATTTTTAGCTTGTAATGTTTCTGAATTATTTCGTCAACATATATACAGACATATAAAAACATAACCTGGAAGTATATATTCTCTAATTTCGGAATTGCAGTGTAATATTTCAATTTTTAATTTCATTTACTTAATTCGTTCCATTTCTGAATTATCTAGGGCGAAAACAAACAAATCGGCTAATAGAAGAGAGGAACAATATTTTGAAACATAAATTTTCAGATTCAGAGCTGTATTACTAGAGGAGACTATTTAAACAGTTTTTAAAAAAAAAACTTGCTTGGATAAAATTTTGACCGCATATAATTAAGACAACTTATCACATTTCCTATTTGCTATGTTTAACTTTGACTTACCGTTTTTATATGGTACCCTCAGTACCCTAATAGGTAAACTGACAGATAATTAATCCTTTGATGGATTTGGTTTAAGATTTTGGTATGGAACTACGATCAAGATAATTAAACCATATGTTAAATTTCATATGTCTTTTGCTATCCATTTTCATATTGAGTGGCGAATGATTGCATAGACTAAAAATTTTTCCCAAAATTGCTTTTGTTCGAATTTTGGAGAGAAAAAATGCTAAAATTTTAATGTAAAAACTATAAAAGTTTGAATCATTTAATTCATTATCATAGATAAACTAAAGCAAAATGAAGGGATTTCTGGACTGAATGGTGTTTAAAATTTTGTGAAGGATTAAAATTGCGACTGAATTTCTTTGAGATAAATATGATATCTTTTATTCTAATCGTCCTGTATAAGGAATTAAAAAAAACTATTTTAGTATTTTTTTTAATTTCTCTCTTCTTTTGATCGTTTAACTCTCTAATTTGAGAATAGAGCGCAATTTAGTATTCAGAGAATAATTTAGTGGCATGTCTTAATGCCAACCTCAAAGTAGTATAGAAGAAACTTATTTTAACAAATAAAATTATATTATGCATGATCCTACTTTATTTGAAAGGAAATTTTTCAGGCGCACTTTAATTTCACACCAATTGCTATGATTTGCAGTAAAATTATATCTAAAAGAAAAATTTTATGCAGTTTTTTGTATAATTTTAATATATATATATATATAGAATTGAGCAGAATATTATTCAGTGGGGCATGGTGCCTTTTCATATTCTAGATACTGCCAATATCTTCCATCTGGTTACTTATTTTTGTCATTTTATTTGAAGTTTTAAATAATTCTGAATATTTTTAAGTAATGTTCATACATGCACTAATTAATTAATTTAGAATATATCTTCAAAATCTATTTTCATGCTTATAAAAGTTTGGTAAGTGAATTGCTACTTTAAATGCTTTTATCTCAAAATTACATTTTTAGAGTTTGCATTCAAATTTCAAAAATGTCCATTGTCACATATTAAAATTGTATGAGTACTTTTATATAAACCCAATGATAGAAAACATATAAGATAAAAGAACGATGAAACATGGTTTGTTTTCAGGACTTCGTATCTTACTTATATTTTTAAAGAAAAAAAAAACATTATCATATTTCAACGCTTTCAAAAGTAACTCAATAAATAACAATAATATGTAGATAATCATCTCATAACATGATTTTTAAATTGTTTTACTTGAAAATAATTTTATGAATATTTGTTAGCCTGAATTACTTAGAACTTATGCTCGTTAACAAAATCCATGTTTGACAATGTAGATTGAATTGATTTATTTGTGGATTATAATAGCCGCCTTTAAGCAACAAACTCGAAATAGTGGTTTTCCTGGTTGTTAAACTACAAATATAAAGTCACATACATTTTTACCTTGTTACTTGATAAGATAAGAAAATATGAAATCAATGAAATTATTCTGCAACAAATAACTGCGCTGGCAAATTCAACAATGCATACACTGCGAAATAAAAACTGTGGTAAAACTCCTATTTCGGTATTAATGTCCAAACAGAGCAAATTTTATCTCAAATATTGACGTTGGCAAAAGAATGAATGAATTGATGGAATGAAGAGATAAGAATGATGTTTCTGTTGTTTGTAATTTTAAAGAAACAATTTTAAAATAATGAAATTTGATCCATTGAAATAATAGAATTTGATGTTTGTATAAAAATTCATTTTCGAAAAATTTTGCTAAAATAATAACCAAAAACTTTTTTACTTTTCAATTAACTTTTTGACCTTTAGAAGCTGACAGTTGACTTTCTATTATTTTCCCCGAGCGCATATTCCAAATTTCATCAAAAACTGTAGATTTGTAATAAAAACATGAAAAAAAAAATATTCATCTTTGCCAAACATTCGCTTCTGTATAGGTAAATGTATACGCTTATTATACTCATTATATTGAAAAGGAAAAAGTTTTGTGTCATGACATTAAAACATAGAATCCTTTAAGCACTTGTTGCTTGATAAAAGAGGCATAATAACAGCTTTTAAGTCGTTTCGCCATTATTAAAGATTCTTTAGCCCCTTAAGCAATGAAGTAAAAGATTATTGTTATGGGTCTCTTAAAATACATTTAGTAACATTATTGCAATTTTGAAACATTATTTGCTTCGATAATGCCTTTAATAATATAAATCGAATATTTCCTTTAGTTATCGCTTCCATTTAACTTTTCCTTATTTTAATCTCGTCCTGTATACGAAGTTTTCTGCGTCAATTAATGAGAAAATTTTGTCCCATTTAGAACATGCCATGAAAAAGAGAGAGAAAAAAAAAGAAATTGAGTTATTAGCAGCACTCATTAAATTCAATATCTTTCAATACAAATTAGTTCTTCGAAATCTAATTCCTAGAATATATTAAATTAGTTCTTTGAAAACTAATCCCTGGATGCAGGAACTACATTAGCCTGAATCAAATTTATTGTTATTCCGCAAATGCATTCTATTTAATACGAAGCATCCCTCCAGACAACTGGCTGTTGCAGCATCCAAAGAGCTTCTCTGCCTTCTCACCACTCTTCCCTAAAAGTCGCTCCGAGGTATGTTTCTACCCTTTGCTCCGATAAGCTCTTTCGCGATCCTCTGGGAAAATAGCATACTTTCGCCTCTTAACATCTCTGATTTCACTCCTTCGACATCGAGGAAAATATGTCAGCATATTTCCTCGAAATTTATGCTTTTTTGTGACAGAAAATGGAGATGGGTTCGGACCTAAGGTAATTGGGGAGCTCTGAAGTATGTTGTACTCATTTTCATTGGGGTAGATGAAAAAAAATCAAGTTAATTAGTTCGGATGAATTTTTGACGAATAAATGTTTTGTTTAGGATTATTGTTTTAAAGAGATGATAATGAATTTTTTCACTTATAAATTTTCCATTACACTTATTTTCTGTTTCAAATAAGATGTTAATTTCGTCTCGATTAATTCATTTAACGATTTGATATCGATTTCTTTATGAAAAAAATTTAATTAATATTGCAAGTAAAAAACAAAGTTTACAGACTTTATTTCTTCAGTTCCAGTCCATTATTAACGGTTTTGATAGAACTGTGAAAATAATATTGATTGAAATAGTGCTTGTTCTGAAAATGAACGAGATAATTTTCCTTCTGGTATATAAATAGTAAATGAAATTTTCCTTGATGGAACTGTGAAGATAATATCAATTGCTATTAGAGAAAATGCAATTTTTTAGAAAAGGAGCAAGATATTTTCTTTTCTTGAATAAAAAGGTCGCCGAAATATTTCTTAATGGAGCCGTGAAAATAATATCAATTGCTAAATACAGATATAAATGAGATAGTAATGTTTTTTCTTGAAATTATGTTGTTCAAATAGTATCAATTACTAAGTACTGATGTGAAAATAACATTCATTGCCGAACTGTGAAAATTGTATTAATAGCTAAACTGTGAAAATAGTATTAGTTGAAGAATTGATATAAATTATACTGATTAGAAAAAGCAAGCACCTTCCTTTTCTTGAAATGCAACGTTTTTTTTTTTCCCAAGCAAATTTCTTTTCCTGAAATAAAACATTATTTTTTTTTTGTTCCCAAGAAATTTCCTTTTCTTGAAATTATTTTGATCAAATAGTATCAATTTCTAAGTATTTATATTAAAATAGAATTAATTGCTAAGCTATAAAAATAGTATTCATAGCTAAATGTAGATAGAAATAATACTGATCTGAAAAGAAACAAAAAATTTCTTTTCTTGAAACGAGACGATTTTTTGAATGATATAAGTTTTTCCCCTTGAAATAAAACGATTTTTTTCCTTTCCTCGTAAATATCTTTTCTTGAAATGAAACAAAATATTTTTTTCGTTTCCAATAAATTTTCTTTTCTTCAAATTATTTTGTTCAAATATTATCAGTTGTTAAGTATTGATATGAAAATGGTTTTAATTTCTAAGCTATGAATATAGTATTAATTTCTAAGCTATGAATATAGTATTAATTTCTAAGTATAGATATAAATCATACTAATCTGAAAAGGATAAAAAATTTTCTTTTTAAAAAAATAGAATTATTTTTTTCGTTCAAAAGAAGTCTTTTCTTAAAATGAAATAATTTTTTTTCAAAGATTTTTTTTCTTTAAATTATTTTGTTCAAATAGCATCAATTGCTAGGTAATAATGTGAAAATGGTACTAATTGCTATGCATTGATAGAAATAATGCTGATTTAAAAATAAATAAGAGATTTTCCCCCTTAAAATAAACGTTTTTGTTGTTTCCCAGAAAATTTCTTTTCTGAAAATGTAATTTTCATAATTTTTAATAATTGCTGCATAACAATTGCATCAACTTCGTGTCATTTTTTAATATTTTCAATAATTGTAAATAAATCATTCACAAATCAAAATATTCTAATCACCAGTAGTATGTTACATTTTCCTTTCGTTTAAAAGTATCGAATGATGCACTATCCGTTATTAAAAGACTTTTGTTCGATATGAATGAATGGCTATGGAACTGCCATCCCTGGTATCTGAATAAGCATTTTATTTCCCAACAATTCAACTGTTCAACAATATTTTAACTTTCACAGATTTAAGTTGAAATTGTTCACAAGTAACCAGACTTTCAGTGGAAATAGGTAATTCTTTAATGTGCCATTCGGCCATATTTGCGATCGGAAGTAAATACTGGAAAAAAATGTTGACCGAACGAAACATTAACATGAAAAGAAACAAGCGATTTTTATCTCTTCGATTGAAATTAAAAAGTATATACATTGTGCTTAGTCTTTTGGTAATATTCAAGCAACATTTTCATTGAATATTATTATAAATAAAGCATCAAGGTGATCACATAGATTATTAGAGGCTCAAGACATTGAAGCCATTGAAGAATAATGTTCAAAACAAGTAAATGCATGGAATAAATTATTTTAAGATTATTTTATATAAATTCTAGTATGTCACTTTTCATCATTTTCTTTTTTAATTTCCGAACAAATATCAATATATTAACTCAATCAAAACTGAAGATTAATTTAAGACCTGTAATTTAAATTAATGTTGATATGCAAGTAATCCATGTGTAAAATAAGTTGATATGATGTGATTTTAATAAGAAAAATTATTTAAAAATTTATTTTTTCTCAAATATTTTATTATTTTTTCCTACTATAACATGGGTAAATATTTTCGAAAAATGTCTTCTAGGTCATCACCAGTTGAATTACAAGCAAATATTTTAAGATGAATTGTTTTTGTCTAAGAGTCTCTTATAACCTCCTAACGTAACTATCAAGTTTAGAACATTCTAGAGGGGAAGGAAAAAACTTAAATCATAAATGAATAATTATTTTTAAAAATCAGAATAAATAGCACCTTATTTGCAATTAGTGAAGAATGCTTAGATATTATGATAGGTACTTGCATGCACACGCAATAACTCATAAATTTAAATTGTTAATAAAACTGAAAGTTCAGACATTACCGGCAATATCATTCAGCATTCTTTAGTGCTCAACTCAGTTTTCTTCAGCACTGACTTTCACATCCATCGTTACTCTATTCAAAAATTTCTTTTTTATTTACCAATTGTTAGATTGTATGATTCGAACGAATTCAATTTTTCCATTGTCATATTAAATATAAGTTCGAAAAGTGTATTTTGAGGCTAAATAATTGCTGTTCTTTTAAAAAGATTTGCATGCTGAACGCATGATAGTCATCTACTCATGATTCCATCTTTAATAAATTTGATGAAACTATCATATGGCATTGTTACGTTTCTCAGAGAAAACCATTTCCATTTCTTTTTTCCTTGCAAACCACATAGTTTTATGTCTAGTGCAGTGATTCTCAACCTGTGGGGCGCGCCCCCCTAGGGGGGCGCGAGAACATTAATGGGGGGGCGCGAGCATATCCAAGAGAAAATGTTATTTAAAAAAATTGATTAAGCGACTGAAAGGAAAGAACACACACACACACACATACAAAACAAAATAAATTTCGACATATTTAAAAATTAACTTATTAAATCAAAATAACTTACCAAATTAAAAACAAATTTAATAATTATTAGTGACTTCCTTGGGCCTGTAGAGCAAAGTTTTTCGAAGGGGGGTTTAATATTAGAAATAGATACTCTCGGTTCTTTTTCTGTATTTAGCTGAGATCTATATTTTGTCTTCAAAGAAGCCACCACAGGAAATCAGTTTCACAAAGGTAAGAAGTTGAAAATGGTAGTAGAATGCGAAATGCCCTTGTTTTTAGTGCAAAGAGTGATTTATTACTAAATTGTCTTTTGGTTTCGCCGCTTGCCGTGAAGTCTATGAAGGTTTCTTCCTTTTCAATTGAGAGACCTTTGGGAGTATTTTGAAATGGATCCCTCACCCACTAGTAACTTGATAGTTTGTCGTCAGCAAGAAAGTACTTTTTAAAATCCTTTGCTAGCATTGCTAAATGATTTTCTATGGTTACAAAAACAACTTTTACATGTTGTTCTTCAGCCTTGTAAGTTTTAATACAATCATTCAAATTTGCAATCATTGTTAAGTTTTCTTGCTTTAAATTTCTGCTCCGCCATTCCAATTTCCTACAAAAAGCATTAACTTTATCACTCGTATCCAATATATATGTATTCTCAGCTTCCGGTGTATTTTTTTTCTTCTATGAAAACGGCGATTTCTTCTCTTAATTCATAAACAAGTTTCAAAAATTTCCCTCGTGAGAACCATCTTACCTCGCAATAAAATAGTAACGCTGAATGTACTGTACCCATGTCTTTACAAAGTGAGGAAAAGATTCTTGATTTCAGGGGTCTCATTTTTATATAATTTACTACTGTTACAACCGTAGTTAACACAATATCCAAACCAGGACCCATTTTTTTGGAAGCCAAAGCTTCTCTGTGGATCATGCAATGTGTCCAGACGCACTGTACCGATTTTTGTTTCACAAGGGCTTGAATTACTTTGGAATCGTCCGGACATAGAACGAGCACCATCGGTGCATATTCCGACGCAATTTTTCCATTCAATGTTTGCCTCGTTCATAAACTCATTTAAGATAGCAAATAATGCGAGTGTTGTTGCTTTGAGCTCCATTGGTTTGCAGAAAAGTAATTCTATGAGCATCTTTATTACTATCTGTTGCCTCATCGAGTTGTATTGAAAACAATTTGTCACGTAACTTCGACAAAAGCTGACACTTTATATCTTCAGCTATATATCAGCAATTCGACGGGCAACAGTATCAGTTGAAAGAGGTATAGACTGCAATTGTTTTGCAAAATTATCTCCAAACATAATTTCTACAATCTCAATTGCGGCTGACAAAATAAGCTCTTCATCAAAACTGAAAGAGATATAGACTGCAATTGTTTTGCAAAATTATCTCCAAACATAATTTCTACAATCTCAATTGCGGCTGACAAAATAAGCTCTTCATCAATGGTGTGAGGTTTTTTACATCAGGCCTTTTTATATGAAACTTTGTAACAGGCAATTAAAGCTTTTTCATTCACAGACATTCATTCAAAACAATGATTTTTGCTTTTCATATGATTTTAATTTTAATTCGAAGAATTCTCTGGGTTTGTTTACGTACTCACTATGAAGCGTTTCAAAATGTCGTTTAAGTTATTAGGTTTCATGCTGTCTGCCGCCAACAATTTTGAGCAAATGATACACAGGGTCCTTTCTTCTTCATTTATTTCAGTACTAGTGAATCCAAAATTTAAGTATTCTTGAGAATATTTTCTTGATTTTATTTTCGGAACCACGCTCGTCTGTGTACTTGTTGATGCTTGTCTATCATCTAATGCTCGCTTACGCCCGCTTAAAAATTTATCTATGATTATGCATAAATCTGCTGCCATGAATATTTAATACGGTGAATTGCAATTACACAAAAATATATATAACACACATATTCAGAATAGATTCAATAGCGATAGAAGAATCGACTCGAATTAGATTGTCTGGAATTGAAATTGGCGTCATACAACTTGCTCCTTCTCCTTTTGAGAAAACGTTTGTTCACATCTGCGCACGTTCCTAACTTAACTTTTAAGCTGACCAGACAAATCGAAACTTCTCGCGAAACCGTGAGAATGCCCGACATGGCGGGACACAATAGTAATAAAAAGGCATAGGATTCTTGTTAATTTGTAAAGTTTAAAATTAAGGTTGTAGTGTAGGGTAGCTCCAAAATACTCAAAATGCATTATTATTGTATATATTTTATTGTATGCGGTGGAGAGGGGGGGCGCAAAGAAAAATATGATTGAAAATTGGGCCGTGAATACTAAAAGGTTGAGAAACACTGGTCTAGTGATTTAAAATTATTCAATTCACTGTCATATTTATAGGTCGATCCTCTGTTTCTGTCGTTAATAAATTGGTATCGCTAATAAACCATCTTCCTTATGCACGCAAAAAAGAAAAATTTATCAATAATCAGAGCATTTAAAATTGTTTTATATTTTTATCAAATTACCATTAAAATTGGTTATATTTACATTTTTCACCAGAAAACATCAAAGTACGTAACAACTCCACTTATAAACTTGTAACCATGACCGCGATATCATATGAATTTTATATTAATTTTTTTTACTCCATTTTTACTAATCCTAAGCTTCATTACAGTTCAATTGGCAGGTTGAAAGAAATATTGGGAACTGATAATATCTATCCAAACATAAGTTGTTGCTAACACGTAGTCGTTCTCGATGAAACTATTACCATCATGCGAATATAGAAAAATCTTTATCATTCCTGACCGAAACTAAAAGGTGACCCAAAGTTAATACAAGATTTGAATCTGCCACTATTCGTGCCCGAAATACGACGTGTTTTCATTGTGAACTATATTTCAAAAATAATAAAAATCTGGTGGCCGCAGGTTGAAAATTCGAGAATTGGCCGTCTAGATCGTGTGATTCAACACCATTGAATTTTTATGGGATTATTTGAAGTCAAAGTTTATGCCAACAAGCCCACAAATATGTGTGCATTGAAGGAAGAAATTCATCACTATATCTACGAAATTCAGCCTCATTTATGCAAAATGATCAAGGGGAGTGCGAAAGAATGAGAATGTGCCTACAAAAGCATGGAGGCTGATTTACCTTATGTATTATTCCATACATAAACTTTTCCTCTGTACTTTACAATTAAATAAAATTATAAGAATAAAAAGGAAAAAAATGTTTTTTTATTTATTTTTTTTAAATTTTGCGTTATCATGTTGTTCTATCGTGTAACGCTCCATTTTTACTAATCCTAAGCTATCAGCTGTCAAAAGGTTTCTTTGATAAAGTTGACAACACTTTACTGCACGAATGGTGGCAAATTCAAATCTTACTCTAATTTTCAGATGCTCTTTATAATTAAAGTTAAAATATATTAAACCAAAAATCTTCATGCACACTTAGCGAATTCTGATAAATCATGGGCAACAAGTTACAGTCACAGTGTCAGCCGATTTGATTGCATTTATCATGAATTTGCAAGAAATACTGAAACTAAATTTTCTGTGTCAGTTTAACATTGGTCTGACTATACCAATCCCTATCTCATAATGCCCCAACATACTTCATTTCTCCACCTATTAACCTGCTATCATCCAGTATCTTCCGCCTAACGAACACAAGGGTGACAAGGCATCTCTTCCGCACTTTTCCATTCTCCCTACCCCCTCTTGGATGTGGCAAGGCAGCAGCGAAAGAGATGGAGGCAGAATTAATGCACTTTCGATTATCCAACACCCCCTCCCGTTTTGTTGATGCTTGTTCGTCGAATCGCGCCGGGGTACTTTAAGGCAACTAATGGGTTTTATTTGAACCGTCGGCGGCTTTTGATCTATTTTGTTAGACTTCAGCCTGGTTGGATGAGTGGTGAGAGGGAGAGACTTGGCGCAGTTTCACTCTCTGCTACATCTTGCGGAGTGACTGCGTTTGAGCATCGTACTTCGATTTAATTCACCTGATTAAGAATTAATCTTTCAGGTGTCATGGATGGAGAGTGTGGTTCTGCGGTTGTGGACTAGATGCCTTTTTAGCAACCGTGAGTAAGACTGAGCATCAGAGAGATAGAAAAAAAAACATACTTACATTTTATTGTTTATTTTTATTTCATTTTCTTCCTTCAATAGAGAAAAATGAATTGAATTAAAAAAAATATTAGCAATAAGCTTAGTTGTAAAACTTTATTAACTTTTTAGATGGGTGTTTTTATTTTCTTACGTACAAAGAGAAAGGTACGCAGAAAGTTGCCTAATGATCAAAATATTCGATTTGAAGTTTTGAAGAATTCTATATTTCACATGTCCCTGAGTTCGGTAGACCATTTGAGACATCAACACAAAGAATAAAATAAATATAGTTTACTATTTTGTTTCGTCCTCAGAAAGGCATGAATTTAGGAAATTTTGGATCAAATTAATCATCAAGTTAATTGTCTGTTGATATTTTTGTTCTTGTATTTGAGCAGAATAACTAAAAAATAATCTTGATGCATTCTTTTTTATATGATATCTTTATGATTATAAGTGTTAAATTTGGGTTCAAATTCGGGAAGGAGAAAAGGTACTATTCCAAATGGCATATTCGATGTTTATAACAAAACCAAGATTAACTCAAAACAAGCTAAAATATGCATGAGTACTGATAAGTCGAGGATAGCACATACCGGCTTATTTTTCTTGAAACTATATGTTTATAGATTTTTGCTTTCGTATTTACGATTTTTACTTCTGTATATGTAATAGATTTTTTCGTAATAAATTTTTACTTTACATTAAAAAGAAGGTACTGTACAAACGATTCGAACTCGAGTACAGCACTTACTCTTTTTCATGTTTCAGATCTCCATAAGTCTACCTATTTGTATGGATATAGCAAAAATATACATATATGTTTATCAGTGAACCCAGTAAATTAAAAACTCTTTGAGTTAGGCAGCTGAAATTTTTTATATGAGTTATGATCAAATTTATATATTTCTATCAAGTCTGGAACGAAATCTATTCACAGGGTGTCTGTTTGTCTGGTTTGTTCGAATGCAAGTAAATTCAATAACTAAAAAACGCAAAGAGATAGGCAGACAAAATTGGTACCAAAGCAATTACATCCTTCAAAAGTTTGATCGTCTGTAGCTAAGTACGTTTGTATGCATGGAAACACAATAATTCAGAAACGTGATGATTTAAATAAATAAAATTTGGTATGTTATTTTTTGTTTACAACTGTCGTTTTGTGTCAAATTTCGCAGCCAAATGATTGGCAAAAAACTGCTTTAAATGAATATTCTAGTAGCAGATTCAAAAAAAAATCTTGATTCACGCCATAGACATGTACATCGTTCACCAATACTGGGCAAGCTAGTCACGGCCTAACCCAAAATTTATAGTTATACTCGAAAGAACGAGGGAATACAATCTTAATTGGAGAGTAAACAAGAAAGCTTTGCGAAGACCATGAACTTTTGTTTGATATTAGTTGATTAATTTCTTTAAATTTACTTACTAAAATTAGGAAATTTTCTAATGTATTTTTTTTCGCTTGAGAATTTGCTAATAAAAATTCTTCAAATTTAATTAGGCTATCGAAAATATGTGCACCATTACTCATGGTTTATTACTGATTAAGTCAGAAAATTTATTTCTTTGTACCTGTTAAATCTTAACATGGACTTCTATTATATTCATATTAACAATTTGTGGTCGATTTGTGGTAATATCAAAATACGAACGAAAAGCATTCAGGGGCATTAGCTGTTCGATTTCACATCAATGCAGAAATATCAAAAAATAAAGAAGTTGCGAGATAATATTTGGTACACATATTTAGTATCTAAAGTGCAGATCTTTATTAAAATTTGAACGATTTAGTTGTTCGACTACTACGAAAATTTTGAAGAGTAAAGTACTGACTATTAAAATTTGGTCTGTATGCTTAACATTTAAAATGCAGATTTTCATTTAAACACTGAGCGAAATCTGAACAAATCGAAAGGGGTTGATCATATGCTTATCTGTACTTTCGAATATACGTAAGCATGATAATTTTTAAAAAGTAACATTTCGCATGTGATTTTGTTATTAAACTATAGTTCTAAGTCTAATTCCAATTTCAACTTGAAAAAACGACCACTAAAAGGAAAACTCGATTTCGCTCATAAGATTGCTAGGAGGAAATTTTTCGTGTTTTGAATGGTGAACATAAAAATTTGAGCATGTGTAGCTCAATTTTCAAAAACTTGCTCACTGTTTTTCTAATGATTTTCCTATATAAAAGATTCACTCACCTTCTTACCACAGTAATGTGGTTGGACAAAAGCATATATGAACTTTATGGTAAATCAAAAAGATTAGATTTTCTGCAAAAAATTCGCAGACATTTTTTACATGGTAGCTTAAAAATATCATTTGCAAAATTACATGTAAAGTAATTGGTTTCTTCTTTCGCTTCACTGCAGTTTTTGTGAACTCAGCCAAAACACTCTCAACATTGTATCTATCCTTTCCCTTTTTTTGAGTTTGAAGATACATCTCAACAATTTAAGCGACCAAGGCTTTTATTATCTTCATCTAAAAATCATTAATCAAGGATTAAGGCTTTGTTTATACGATTGCTTTGTTTCTTTCATTGGTTCATCATGTATATCTATGGCACCACTGCTATCCAAATTGCTACAAATCAATGTTCACATCCTTGATAATATTTTTCTAATGTTTTTATTTTTCTTTGATATTATTATTTGATATTTTGTGGAGAGGATGTTAAATTTACAGATTTTTTTTATCTTTTGCCTCAGTTTCCTTTCTTGCTGCTTGAAGTGGTGGTCCTTCATCATTATCTTTTACTGAAAACTATGATGCTCCGTACCATATGATTGGATAAATAAAGTACCACTCTCAAAAATTAATGGTTTTAAACTTCCAAATTAATACAGTAGAATTCATTTGATAACTATTCTGAATTCTTAGTTTGTAAAAGGAAAGGAGGCTTGAATCAAGATTATTTTTTCTTTATATTTCTGTCGTGAGAAGAGGTTTGCTCTAACAACTTCGTTCTGTTTTGGAAAAGAGTTTTCTGAAAGGGTTTTATTTAAAGAAATTATACATAAACATTACTTAATTTTAAGTCGAAGGGCTTGGATTGGTTTTTATTGGTCATTTTTTAATTGGTTTAACCTTTCTGCCCCAAGTAGATCTGAAAAAAAGATATTATCGAGGTCAATGACTAACTTTAATATTGTATTGAATCCTTATTATTAGTAAGAATATAAATCATTTGTAACCTTAGTAAAATGGTGAATGATTTCTTTATAATTACAATGATTATTGAATGAGAATAATTTTAAAGCAAAAGAATATTAACAAATTAGCACTGTAAAACTATATAACTATAAAGATGGAATAATTGCCACAACAACAGAAAAAGACTAATATTGTCCCATATTTTTGGTCACACAGGCCAAACTGCCCTAATCATATATAGCACTGGTTTCATTCCAATACCCAGTCTTACTTTTCTCTCTCCTGCCATAAACATCAGCAGGTGTACTCTTTTTTTTCGTATGATGATAGTTTTTATTTTATTTTATTATTATTTCGTTATTTCGTGTCTATGTATAGCGAGTTTTGTACCACTTATCTCGGTTATCCTGATAATGTTCTGTAGACGTATGAAACATGGAAAATAGATTCTATTTGGATATAGACCCTTTTTTATTTTACAATAAATATAAGATCATGGACATAAAATAAAAAAAACGTGCATTCAAAATATTTACCAGCTCTGAAATGCAAAATGTACACAACACAGATGACTTATGTTCAATTTCAGTCAAACTTCAAGCAAAAAAAGGTAATTCTTTAATCGCTGAAATGCCTGAATTTATGAAATTGCTAAATGTTATGCTGCGTTGCTATTCTAATATGAAAAAGTTTCTGAACAGAACTCTTTTGTTCAAATTTCCTTTTATACATAATTTTATGACATATTATCATGATTTTTTAATTTCTTTTTGATGAATAAATAAATTATTCAAGAATTTACAAGCACGCTAAATAATGAAAATTTAATTGTTAAAACATTTGCCATATATCTGCTAAAGTTTTTTTAGAAAATGCAATACTGTTGATCATAGTGCCCTGATTATTTTAAAGAGAATGACAGTTCTGAGAGTTTTATTTATTCCACGGATTCTTTAAATTTTCATCACCTTTTTTTCCGTTTCAAGTATGAAGGACTTTTGAGTTGCCTTTCTGTGAAGGAAAAAAGGCGCGATTCGGCTTTAACGGCAATCAAAAAGCGCCAAAAAAATTTCGACAAATTATAAAAATATATTTAAGCGCATAAAACACAAACTATAGGGTTTGATCGCAGGTTGGCAAACTATTTTTTTTCTCCTTTTTGGTCGACATTAGAACCGACAAGTACCTAAAACCACTTTTGATACTTTATCGTATACATGTATGTAAGAAGAAAAGAATTAAACATTCATATCATAGTAATTAAACATTTTTAAACGCTAAATGAAAGAAAATTTTATATTATTAAGAAATTGATTAAAGAAATATTATTAATGAAATAAAATCATTATTATTATCTAGTTATTTGATTTACTCATAAAGTTTAGATCAAACATTATGATCAAAAATATGTTACTAAATTGCATTTTTTACTAATATCAATTAACCAGCAAATGAGAATTTTACCACTCTCAAACACATTTTCAGTATTATGAGGGTGTATTTCCTTAAAATGGGGATGATAAAGATACTCGAATAAAATACAAATACGCACTATATTTGATTAAATCATCAAATTTTATATTAATCAGTTTGCAGTTTAATTAGGTTTTATTTCAATTATTTAAATACAAAATAACACATTGTATTGAATTAGATGAGTTATGAATGGAGATTATTGATATGCTCTAATCAAATATAAAGATGTACTGTTTTTGATTAAATCGTCAGATTTCATATTAATCAGTTTGCAATTTAATTAAGTTTTATATTATTTATTTAAAAACAAAATACTACATTGTATTGAATTAGATGAGGTAGGAAAGGCAAAGGATTACTATGATCCAATCAAATGAAATACACTATATTTGATTAAATCTCCAAATTTCATATTAATTAAATTTTAATTTAATTATGCTTTATATTAATTAATCAAATATAAAATGATACATTGTAATGCATTGGCTGAAGTACTATGTTTAAAAAAGCTATACCATATACATGTATAAATTTACTTCTCAAACTAAGTTCGTTATTAATGAAAAGTTTTAGGCTTTATTTTCTGACTATTTAAATTTTAAAAAATCTCACAGAGAAGAAATAAAGATAAATATGCCTTTGATAAAATAAAAACAAAAATTATATATAAAGCGCTTGAATATTTCAGCGATATTCTAAATTTTCATTTTCAAATGAACTTTTGAAGCTCCGATTCCAGAAAACAAAAGCATACAAAATACCAAAAACACGTTTCGAAATCTTAAATTTAATCTGAATTTGAAACGTCGAGTAGCCACTTCATCCACGATTGTTCATATCTCCGGTCTTTGATGTAAACAAATGCTTAAAAATACTCAAGAATCCAGGAAGATTAAAGAATTTATTTGCTTAAAAGGCTAAAAGAGTTGAAAACTCAACTACTGCTCACATGCCATTCCGTAATGTGTAATAATATGATTACGGTGTCTTCACCCAAGAGATGGAGTATGCATTTTTACCTGCGTCCAAATGGAATCAGTGATTTATTTACATATTTAAAGCTTTTAAAATAATACTTTTGTAAGAGAATATTCTCTCAATGGCCCATCACATCGACGGCTTTGGGCTCAGAAGAAAGATTCATCGCGAAATTCTTCCAAGTTCGAAAATTCCATGCGAGGAAATACTTTTAAAAACGAAAAATAAGCGAATGAACACGAGCATTGCATTCCACCCTTTCGCTGAGGAGCAAGAAGACAAAAAAGAAGAAAATTCTCGACAATCTTCAAAAGACTTCCGCCGACGCCATCAAAGGCGAGATCGCAACTTTCAAAAGCGTTTTAATTTCCTCTCCATTAATGGCAACACCGAACACCATAAACCTCTTTTGCTTCAAAATCGTCACTCCATCCCGGGATGTGCATTAAAAGATATTCGCGTAAGTCTTCCTCATCCCTTTGATGACTCTGCGAAAAGATTTGTAATAGATTGGATGAAGTAAAGATCACGTTTTTTAAGAATTTATTACGTTAAAAATAATTTCACTTCAACTTGTCGCTGCGCTTGGTTCGAAGTTACAAGGTTGAAAAATAAGTTTGGAAATTCTGGCCTTGAAATAAAAGAAATATATATATTAATACAAAGAAAACCATTGAATCAGCTGGAATTATCCCAAAAAACTTTTTTGCACACTCCCTTATAAACTTAAAATGCTAAAAAACAACTGGCATGGCATTGAAGTATTACGAAATATTAAATTTTGGCTTAAATTTATCATTATTACAGAATCTATCAAGTCATCCTTGTAGAATAACGTGGCTACTGATCCCTCATATGCTGTTAATAGTATCCGAAAATCGAATTTGTGTTTTAGACACGTTTTTTCAACCGATAGAAAATAAAATGTAACACCTAACTACAATTGTAGTCACAAAGTTCCATACGAAATTTAAAACATACAAGTCATTATATTTTTGAGTTATCGGATATACATGTTTCTGGAAATACAGAGAAACAGATGGTCAACCCTCTAATTGGATTAGGCCCAAAATTTAATGGGAGTCTATAATAGAAATTTTAATTCTATATATCGAATTTTATGCCATTAGGTCTCTTCCTTTTGAAGTTATCATGTTAACTTGTATTCGAATAGAGGGCAGACAAACTTCGTCTAAACAGATTTTGCTCAAAGTCTCACAGAAATCTCCAAATGTATAGTAAAGACCATATACCAAGTTTCATCCTTTTAGCTGAAAGCTTTTTGAGTTAACTGTCACAGACAGACAGACGGGCGTTTTTCAGTAATAGGTTTTTCAAACTCAGGGAGGCCTGAAATTTCACAATCTCGAATTCGAAGAATACTAAAATTTCTCCATACAATATATAAAATTAAAAAGGAGTATATAGGATTGATGCCCATAGTTGGAGCAATTCTGTTTTACATAAATAAGATTTGTGTTTGAATCTCATCTTAACCATTTGTTGATCCGGAAGGAGAAAAAAAAAAGAACTTACTATGGAATTTCCCGAAAACATCTAAATTTCCTTGGACTAGATCAAAAGCTTTTATAGAATTCATCTAATCATTGTTCTAATAACTGCTGTAAAAATAACAGAAAGAATAAAAATTTTATATTTTTACCTACAAAGATTAAAATAACAAAATATATTTTTTATTAAAAAATATTAATCTAATTTAAATCAATATTGAGGTAAATATTCAAAAAGAAAACCTATACCCTTTTATGCGCTTCGAATCTGTTATTGAAAATTCATTTATTGCCCCTAGTTTTATTTTAAAATTTGCAATCTGTTACATAACAGTCAATTTAGAAAGCCATAATGGATTTTGGAAACAATGAAGCAATAGAATTTTTCCCCTTAAAATATTTTGGAAATGCTAAAACTTTTTAAAATATTTTTTTCAAAATTAGGGGTTTTTTTTTAACATTTACACCAGGCATTATATTATTTAAATTTATAAGTAATTCATTTTAATGATTGTTTATTTGATTTCAATAAATAATATTAAAATTTCTCAATCAATATTTTTATAAGTTTCAATTATTTCTATTAAATATCCATTAAATATGTAGTCAAAAATAATGTGTCAATAAAAACAATTCTATTAGGTTCGAAATTCCATAAGATATGAAGGAAAAAAGTACAGAGAAAAGCAACTGAATAAGAAATTAAACTTCGGATTTCTTTCCAAGTCACATCAACTAAATGCATGACGATAATGAATTAAATACGCTTTATTATTTGCTAAATTTTGTTTAAAAAGCTTTATTTATCATTTTCTAGTCAAGATAGTTAGTTTACAAATTAATTTTTTTTAGATTACTTTTCATTGTCATTTTTTCACTTTTTAATATCATTTTTTAGTGTCCAATTCATCATTTATTAAACCAAGTAAATGTTAAAAAAATCCTCATATAGAATTTAAAATTAATAAAATATCATCTGCAGAAGCAGACAATAATTAATGGGCCTAATTTTTTTGCATTTCATCACAGCCAAATGTTTTTTGTAACTACACGGGCTTAGATTTTTTTTGCATTTTATTAAAACAGCTAAAAATAGTAGAAATTTATAATAGTGGGCTTCAGACGTAATTTTCCATGAAATAAATATTCCCAAAAACTTTACATTTCTTTCGTACTAATGACTAATGACTTGGCACAAGGCTAAGTTGCTGCATCAGTAAGCTAGATAACCAATAAACGAAAGTTTAGCTCTTCGTGCTATTTATAATGCATTTAAAATTCTTTTGTGAGCACTTGATATGGTTCTAGATTTTTTTGCAGCCATGTGATAACCACTTCCCCCACACCTACACATTTTACACTCTGCGGCGTGTAGTGGAAGCTACTCATCCCCTTTTGCATTACGCAGCCTTAGATCTATTCCTATGGGGTGCTTGCATATAGAGCACTCTCTATATATAATAGATGAGGCGGGAAAATGACATGGCGTCTGGCCCATGACGTCCGCTGACAGGCCCGCGGGATGCGAGGGGACCTGTCAATCGCGTTGCCGGATTCCCGGATTTTGTGGCGGTCTCGAGAGAGCGTTGAGGACCGCTCGAACATGGATACTTCATAAGGTGGTTGGTCGGTATTCGTTCCGACTGCGATGAACCGGGGGTGGATCTCCAAAATGCTGTGCTGTGATCGAGTGAGGAAGGATGATATTACAGATTAATTTTGAATCCATTAGGAGAAATCAATAAAAAAAGGTTGTTATTAAAAATCTTGCTGGTATTCCTGGAGGGCTTGGGATTGAAACCTTTATATATAAAATATATTTAATGTAAAAATTAATTTTGTATGAAATATTATAATACGCAATTTAGTTTTATTAACTAAAAGCGTTTTAACTGAAATTCGGAATCACACTTGTATGACTCAATTGTTTTAAAATCAATTATTTTTTGAGAAATAGTTTTCTCCGCAGTTTATTAAAACTTTTGTGCTAGTACTGCACATTTTGTTCAGAAATACTAAAAAATAAAAAAAGTTTTTAAAGAATATGCTGAAAAATTTAACTAGATAGTTGAATTTTCATATAAAAATTATATAAACAAAGCAAATCAATAGTTATTCTTAATACTACAAATTAATCTCTAATCTTAAGGATTTTTTGTTGGAATTTTGTTATTAAATTTTGGTAACAACTCTTCATTCTTCCATAATAATAATAAAAAACTAATTTATTGGTTTGCGAAAACTTTATTTATTAGTTCTTCATTTGAATTTGACCAGTGGATTTATGTTTTACTTTTAGGCATCATTTAATCACTACTACCAATAAAAATTGTTGATTGGTGTATATTAAAATGAAAATTGTTTATTTATATATAATAAAATAAAAATTGTTTTTTGATATACATTAAAATAAATATTGTTGATTGGGATATATTAAATCTTTTTAAAATTTAACAACTGCAGAGTTTGAAGTCCCCAAATCATAAATGGAAAACAACTGATTGCAACAGTTAGTCAAATTGTGATTTGGGTAAAATTTTTTAATAAAATACTACAATTTTATTTGATCGTTAAGTTTGATAAGCTAAATTCAATTTTAAAGTACTAAAGAAACTGAAATTTTAAAAAATAACGCCTTGAATAATTAAAGCTTTCAGAAATGCGATTAAAAGAAATTTTATGAATTTACACGAGAAATAAAGCCAATAATTTCTTTTATTAAAAAGAAATTGTTTTGGCGGATAAGTGCTCCTTTTGGAAGAAAACGAAAAAAAAAATTAAAGTTGTAGAAAAAAGTTCTTTTACCCAGTATGTTTTCGGAAAAATAATAAATAATAGAAATATATTAAACGATTAAAAATAAAAAAAATGATTTGGCTTAGTTAAAAATCTTAAACCAATCAGCATTACGAATTGGATGCTTTAAAACTACTCACGATTAAAAAAATAAAAAAAATCTCTCCATAAATACTTATCCTTATATTTATTGAAAGCATTGGAATTGAAAAGTTTTGATCGATTAAAAGTAGAGTAAAATAACAAAAATTTTATAATTACCATGTGTTTTTTACATAACATAAGCATTTGTGAGTAAACTAAAAATTACCAAGCTATATTTTAAGCCAAATGAAATGAAAAAGTTTCAACAATATTTTGGTTACACCCTAAATAAAAGATGTTCAATTCAAATTAATGAATATGGGAAATATATAATAAATGTTGTATTTTTTGGAAAAGTTACTCTTGTAAGAAATTATATTAAAACTTATACAAACTAATAAATATTAAGTTGAAACAATAATCAGTAATTTTCAAACAAATGTCGAATAGCCTGTGTAGATATTTTGTCTATTTAATTTTTTTTTTACAAATGATTTTGTAAAAATAAAAAGCTTGTTAAAGTTTGGATTTCAGGTCGCATGAAGAAGTATTTTAATTGTTACAATTTGAATTTTGTGAGCTGTCATTATTTTACACCCGATGTGAAAGTGTGATATTCTTTGATATTTCCATTCTTTACATATAAATATTTTTTCTTAGTATCAAAAACGGCAGTTAAATCTAAAAAAACTTAAATTTTATAAGCATTTATAAAATTATAATGAATTTAGGGAACACAATTGATAATATTTTTTTCATTTCTATACATTTTTTTAAAAAAAAATTTGTAATTTCATTAAACTCTATTAATATATTCTTTTAATTTCCCTTACTGTTTTTTAATATTATTTTTCAGTACCTAAAATAACATTTTTTCAATGCAGAAAATTTTTGTATTTCATCACTAAGAAAGATTTGACATATTCCTACATAAGCAGTTATCCGCCTTTCTTGAATATTTGAAAATGAAAATGATAAACAAAAAGCTGTATTAAAATTTTGTGTAATTTATTACTTTAAAAAAATTATATTTTAAAATAAAATTCGGGAAATTAAATTTAGTTTTTGACCGTATTTGTTTGATTTTAATTCAGATTTATAAATGAAGTTAGAATAAAGATCAACAAATAAAGAATTTAGGATTTTATTTTATATACTAACGAAATGAAAAATTTTATTTTAAAGAATAATAATGTATAAAATTCAATTTTCAAGAAATTATAACATTTCAGATATTAACACGAAAAATGTTTAAATTTAGGGCAATTATAATTTTTTACCATTTTATATCTAAAACTAAAGAGAGAAAAATAAAATTGTTACTTCTGTTAAGAAATACGGTAATCTATATGGAGCGGTCGATTCGTTTAACCGGCTTATTTCATATACAGTCCCTTGCACATAACCAATTCATAGACATCCCATAACATTTCCGTCGGCCGACATCAACTTTCAATTTGGCGCAGGAAAAATATATAAAAATAAAATTGTCGCGATTCTATTAAGGTTCTGACGGAGGATAGAAAAATATGATTTTTCACACTGAATTGAAACTCTTGCCACTTAGTTACTGAATTTTTTTGATATGGAAAGAGGTATTTACATTAATTACCAATACCTAGTTAAAGAATACGGTTATTTGTTTTATCTTTTTATATTATTTGTATTAATAACTAAGCCTTTTTTAATTCTAATTTTTATCTGACAGCATTAATTAAAAACATTTTCCCCTTTCACAAATTCTAGGAGAGTTAGTTTATATTATGCTTTAAAAAATGAAAGTATTGTGTGATAAGGCGATCTCTACAATAACTATTTTATCGTGAATGAGTGTAGTTTTTAGTTATTCTTGAATCAATAGCTTTGATTGCAGCATATTTTACTTCGTTTCGCAATCAAGATTCCTTTTCCTTTTCCTTTTTATTTTTTAAAATATAATAATGGCTAAGAAACATTTTGCATTATTACTCTGTTCTCTATTCGCTTAAATATTATTAAAGGATTAATTCTTTATTTCAATTTAATTTTAAAATTGTTTTCAAATTATTATTTTATATTTTGCACGTTGTTTTTTTATTTTGTTACCAGTACGAAATTTTTTTACGATGATCATTTCTATTGCTATATTATATTATTTATGCCTTTAATAGTAGATTTTTTTGATTGAAATATAAATTAATTTGAAGTAAAGTTCGAATAAATTCAGTTAACTTCAAATAAAGAGCAGTTAGCTTCTCTTTAATTGTATTTAAATGAATTTTTGAATTAATGAAACTAAAAACACGCTATTAAATCTTTATATTAAAATTTTAAATAAATTTTTGAATTAATTAAAAATTTACTATTAACTAAACAGTATATATTTAGTTAATCACTTAAAAATAGTTATTATTCTTATTAAAAAATTAACTAAAATATTTTGTTCCAAGATAAAGAAATTTGATAAATAGTAGTCTAAATAATCTAATGCGATGAATCTGCTGTTAAGTAAGAAATGTGGCATGCTGATAAGACTTTGGGGCTTAAGTGTTCCAAGTTAATAATTCGATTCTAACGAAGAACAGCAATGGTAAATAGACATGGTAATGCCAGCCTACTAGTGCAACGTGGAAGTTTGAAAAGATGATGTAAAGTGTTACCACTCTTTAACAAAAACTGAATCAAATTTTACTAAATAATTTATGTTGTGGGAAAAATTCCAGGGTTAGATTTAAATATTATGCGGAGAAAAAGAATACTTTTTTTGTCCTTTTTATTTCATTTATAATTTCTCATCTTACATCGGAATACAAAAAGTGCACTATGCACTATTTACTAGATTCTTTATTACCTATATCTGCTAAAAGTATCTATAAAAATAATAAATATGTATAAAAATGAAGTTCCTGAAAATTATTTTTATTCCTTGTCACATATCATTCATAATTTTGAGCAAAAGTTCATTACTCTTTATAATATGCTATTTTTTACATTATAAAATTATTTCATTTTCCAAGAAATGATAATTTATTTAAAAGATTAATGTTTATCAAAGATAACAAGCATTCTTTTTTTCCCAGCAAAATAATTTTTCTTCATATTTTTTGTTAATTAAAAATAATTTTGCGTATGAACATTTATGTTTCTTTATTTAAGTAAAACTTTTATTCGAATGTTAAGATTTAAATAATACACGCTGTGTTGAGCAAAAAAATTGTGGGAAATATGAGACTATAATTAATAAATTTTGTTTAATAAAATAAATCAGCAAAATAAGTGATTTTTTTTAATTACATTTAATCTTTTCTTCAAATTTCAAGGTACTATTGTGAATTAAATTACCTCAAAATTAAAATAACGAATGCGGATCATTTGTGCTTATAATTTATTTATTTTTGGATAAACTAACATCAGAAAAAGCATTCAGGAAGAAGGTTTGGACGCAAATTTGACATTAAATTTAATTATACAAATTAAGGATGTTTTTATTGGCCTTTTTTATCACAAAAACTCAGCACATGATGTAAAATTACATTAAATGCAAGCAATCATATATTTATGAGACGTTAAAGTAAAAAATTTCAATTGAATTAAGAAAAGCATGTCGAATACATTCTTTTAATATGTAATTTTATGTTTAAGAATAAATTAAGAATTATTTATCTCAAATGTATTTTATTCAGTTATATTTAGATTTTCGTACAATAAAATGTAATAAATAATTTTTTTTGTGATTTGCAAATTATTTAAGAAAATAATTAGTGAATTCGCCTAAAAGGTAAATGCAATTAATTTTAAATAAACCTTTCCTTTAGAAAAGGTTTTTGAAATATATTAGATATTTTTGAAATATATTAGATAGCAATCGCAACTTTTAAAATTAATCAGGAAAAAATATTTTTATGCGACTTTGTGCAAAAAATTCGTGGTTCAAGGTAAAAAACAACAACCTTGTAGTGCTCTTTACATACTTAAAAAATTAGATTCAGTTCTTGAATAATTTAAGAGAAAAACGCTTAATATAACAAAAGGATTTCTAGCATCTGATAATTTTTCCGTTATATATATGTAACAAACTGTAATTTGAAACTGAATCTTTGTTTTAATAGTTGATGGTATGATCGTCGAATTTTTCTTTCATATTCTACTGGATCGAACTGTCACAAACTACAAACTTGGTGTTTTTGAACATAAAAATGGAAAGATTAAAAAATAAAAATAATAAAAAATAAACTTTTTTTTTTGTTTATTTCAGTATTGTGTTTGCGGGGTGTTCTTTATTGTCCATTATATATATTTAAGCTTAACTCGTCATTCACCTATGAAAAATTGTGAAAAAAAATTCAGATTCGCACCATTTAATGCAAAATAACAGGTGATAATTAATTTAAAAAAATTCTCCTACTAAGTAACTAGAATTAGAATTTTTGTATTCTGTATTTATTTAAAAAAAAAAAAAAGAAAAAAGTATTCCAATTCATTTTTTTTTCCTGTTCTTTTAATTTTGAACAGAAATTTGAAGGTTTTCTTTTTTCAATTATAGTTCTTGCACTAAAATTGCCATTTGCTATCTATGCAAAATTGCATATTTATAATTATATCTGTTTTCATAATTCTATCTAGGACAATTAAGATGTATTTTTAAAATATACCACGCATTTAAAATTTAGTAAAAAAAATTGTTTTTATTTTCCAAGATAATAATTAGTTGAATCTTTAAGCTATTTATTTATTTACTCAATAATTTTTTTTTACTTTAGCATTTTTTTTTTCGTTTCTTGCCTGAATCATTTATGAATGACAGAATATAGCAAACGGATAGTATGAAGTTTCTTCATTGCAAATCTTTTGAAACTTCAATCTTGATTATATTTAATTGCTTTATACATAACAAAAATATTTTTATTGTAAAAAATCCCTTTTACCATTGATAAAATCTATTTAAATTCTTTAAAAGTATATCATCAATATTTTTGTTTACTTTTGTTCAGTCGCTGCTTTCATTAATTCAAATACATTGCAACAGTAATATCCGTTACAATTTAGTTAACGTTAACAGTTCATTGACACGTTAAGAAAAATATTTCACGTCTAAAATGATGAGAAGAAATAAAAAGTCCTGCTTTGTCTTTGCATAACTCATTTAATTTTCAGGAAATAAATCTAAAATTATATCATGGTCA
The DNA here is from genome assembly GCA_026543055.1 of Argiope trifasciata. Classification (NCBI taxonomy): domain Eukaryota; kingdom Metazoa; phylum Arthropoda; class Arachnida; order Araneae; family Araneidae; genus Argiope; species Argiope trifasciata. The sequence continues at coordinate 2,673,895 of JAPMOQ010064907.1, read as the reverse complement.
TGATACTGAAAAACTAATATTTATCGTTGTCAGTTAATTAGTCTTTTTAAAAAAATTCTTTTAGAGATAATGAATTGATGTCAGTAATTTGTTTATGAAAGAATACCACTGTTCTTTAAACAACATTCATAGTTTTATCAATATAAATTTGATAACTGAGTTTCTTTAACCGTAATGAAATGAAATATTGCAAGTAAGTTCGCAACATGAAGAGAACTAGAACTCGACTTGTTCATTGCTAAATATAATAAGGATAAAAAAATACATTTTTCGCATAAATATATTTTGAAGCATAAAATATTATTCCTTTTAAATTTCCAGTTTTCTGCGAAAAAATTTTATATTACAATGCATTTTTTTTCCCTCTTTCAAGTTCCATTTCCCACAAATTTATTCTTTTGAAATATTCATTACAATTTGAAGTGGGAAAATCGTTCTCAATTCTCTCTCTTTCTCCCATCTCCCGAAGGGGATAAGTTGCAAATTTTCGAATTTTAAATAGGAAAGTAAGTTTTCTGCGATAAAAATTTATTTATATTCTGAATCACAAATTAGACTATTTCTTGTTTCAATAACTTCTTCGACGGAATATTTAATATCCCAGGGACTTGTTCTAATACATCTTCCAATTCTTTTTAAGCGATTCGTGACGGCTGTGTTTAGAAAATCTGATTAAGCAGTTGATTTGCTTTTCCATTGTTGAATTTAGAAGTTCCATTTTTGACGTTTTATATCGACAAGGACCACAATACACGCATTTAAAGAAAATAGTTTTTAGTATCTGCTTTCTTTGGTCCCATCGGTGCTTTGGTGTGAATTACTGAGTCATGTAAATTATTCCACAGTTTATGTTTGATACATGATCGCATTTTAACATGAAAAATGAACTAGGAAAAAAGTATATTTATATGTCTAGATGATTTTTAGCATCAAGACAAGAATGAATAATTTAAAATTTCTATTTGCCGTGGCTGTCAGTTTAAAATCAGCATCTAGAAAATTATATATATAAGGCTATAACAATTTTTCAGCTAAATTACCTTTAGAGAGCTGCGTGACATTGGATTTAAATAATATTTTGTTTGATTTATTATGAATCCATAAGGATTCTTTAGATTTATTACGGCGTTCAGCACAAATGTCACGACATCGAACTTAATCTAAGTTATTTTATTGCAGTTAAATTTTAAATTCAAAGCGTTTTCTAACTTTATTGTTGAGTGGCTGTGTTCGTTAATAATTTCTTAAAGCAGTAGTATTCATTATATTAAGAATGTTTAGAGCTAATTTTTTTTTTTTTTTTACATTCCATATACCATTTTTCCGAAATTCTTAAAATATGAAACACAGATATGAAATATTTAGCAATTGCTTTAAAAAATACTTACCTTGTAACAAATCCTATTGAACAAATAAATAAAACCGGGACATTAATTGTTTCTTTATTCATTGTTTATTGCATTGTTTCTTTATTCATTAAATTATCATTTTATATTTTACATTTGGCTTTTTTAAATCGTTTATATATTATTTCAAAGCTTCATTAATAAGTTTTATGTAGATTAAAAATTTTAAAAAATTTTCTTATAATAGAATAAAATGTAACAAACGTCATAGGTGATATTTACCGGACATATTGTTTTAGGGGTGTTTTTATTGTTATTGTTGTTTCTTTTGATGGTTTAAAGGTTGTTTCAAAGTTTCATTAAGAAGTTTTATCATATGTAAAACTTAAGAATAAAACAATTTTGCAATAGAATAAGGCATAACAAGACTTAAGGGCTATAAGTGCAGGGCACATTTTGTTACGGAATTAAGTTAAAAAACAAAAGGTATATCAAATATATTTTACAATGCAAATTCAACGGAATACAAATTATCGAACAATCAATGAATACAGTTACAAAAGCAACAACATATAAAGAGTTTGCACCTTAAATTGTTCTCTGAACTCTTACTTTAAATACACCAAATGTTTGTTTTCTACGCTGTATATTCTTTACCGTTATTTATCTCATGCAATGTAAGTCTTGATATATTGTTATTTTCGCAATTACTACTAATCATGTTATTACATATTTGCATCCCATTTAATCTGTGTTACAAATTTTATGTGGTATGTATTTTTCTTTTATTTGAATCAGCGAAACAAAAAATGACCTATAGTATCTGAATACCTAGCATACGTTTAAAGTTTATAATTTGCAAGCAATCTGTTAAAGTGCCTTGTGTGGTATAAACTACAAGAATTAAGGTTATTAAATATGCTTATTTAATAACGAGGTGGTTATTAAGTAAGCAAATTTAATAACCAATATCCTTTTCTAAAGACAATTTTTAGAATTAATTTACCACATATAGATGAGTAAATGGTATTTTTGCTGTAATTGTAGCTTTTTGAAACTATTTTGTATAAGTATATATGTGATGAGTGTTCTGTGCTCCTGAAATAATTCTAGAGATTAATTCTAGATTCAAAGTTATCATTTAGCTATCTCCTACAGATTTTCATTTCAGATAGATGAGAAGCTTCCGCGTGGTTGGTTCTCGTAGCCAGGAGGATATAGAAATGGAGAGTGTTGACTACCTCCTACCAATGATGAGTCGTACGTTCCAGGGTAAAAGTTGTTCCGAAGCCGATGATGGCCCTTCAAATTCAACCCGAATTTCTGCAAGTACTGTCTGGTAGTCAGATTGATTAATTTGCCTCAATGACAGGTTGGAGTTGTAAAGTTTATGATTAGCATTGAATCTTTTAAGCAAAGTTTAAGCAAATACATTCTTTTTTTTAGCTTGAATTTCTGAATTAAAAAAATTTTAAGGATAAACTTAACGAATTTAGAAATCATAGATTAGTGCGATTTTTCATTAAATTTCGAAGAGATAAAAAAATCTTTTTTATCGCATTTGGTATGATATGATATTAATTGAAAAGCTATTGCATCTTTCTTTAAAAATTGTGAAACGCGTATTACAGATATTTCAAAAAACTGAATCAAACGGTCTCTTCCATTTCCGTTCTTTAATGAAATGGAATTAGATAGAAAACTTATATACAGTCAAATAAGACAAAAACAACTCTCCTATGTAGTTTTTTATAATACGAAGATAATCAAGAATAAAAAAATGAACTTAAGACATTTCTTTTTCAGATGTTTTGAGGAAAATATACAAGAAAGGTCACACATGCTGTGAAACTAAAAATAATTATACCTTTCCAAAATTTTAAAATCTGTGTCATTAACATGGAACACAAAATTTTCTACATTAATTAATTACTACCTTTTTTAATTACATTGTTTTTATAAATAGAATTTTCATTTTTAATCGTTCATGTACATAAATAATTTATTAGAAAAGTATGAAGTTTTATGAAAAGTATTTCAGTTCTTAAATATTAAAATATTCATATTTATCAGTCTGTTAAAATTTCTAAAGTTTCTATAAAATTTAAACATTGCTTCTGAATGCCCAAAACTAATTTATACATGCATGTATAAAAAAAAGAGTCGAATTCTGTATCATTTTCATTAATTGCAACTTATTAGATTTTTTTTTCTTCCTAAGTCTTCTTCCAGTAACGAATCTTCTAGATTTCTGACTGGTTTATTTTATTGACTTTAGAAAATCAAAAAATTATCGCTTGTAATATATTTGTATAGCTAATTTGCATTTAAGTATTAGATCACATTGAAAAAAAGGGGGATCAATTCTGATTCTGCCATTAAAAAAGTATTGTTCGAAAAATCTTTTCTTTTTTTTACATATTTCATCTCTAATAAAAAGTGAATAAGAATGTTTTTTTTTAAAAAAAAACACACCCTTTTCCTTATATATGATTCCGTATAGAGCATACCGTCTTAAACCCGTACAGAAATATGTCAAGAACAGAGTAGAAAATTTTGAAGGCTGTGGAATTCAGCACATCTAGCATGCTTGTATCTCCGTATTTTTTATATTGCATGGATCATTTTTGCAACCTCAGCAGGGACAGAAGTTAGCATGGGACCAAATCGATTACATATTCCAAACCAGCTACTGCATATCATGATGCATACAACTTGTATTAAATATTTGCTTTTCATATCTATTAATCAATAATTGGTGATTTATAGATTTGCAAAGTGTCTATGGCATTTTGTAAATTCAGTTCATAAAGTTTCAGCTTCAATGTTTTTCAAGTCAAAGTGGAAGAAAGCAAAACATCACATTTAAGTCACAGTATTTTTATCTCCGCATTAAGCGATGACATCAACTTTATCATTTTGTATCAATCCCTTACCATTTATACCTCTGAATCTTCTTCTGGTTCCGAGAGATAGAACAAAAATACTTCCTATTTTAGAGCAAAAATAAAGGTACAGACTGAGACATTAATAGAAGAGGAATTCCCCTTTTTTCCGCTTTAAAAATACCCCTTGAATTTCATTTAAAATTTCTCACGGTGCAGACATATTTTGTGGAAAAAGAAGTGCTGCCGATTAGTTTTCAAAATGCAGAAATTTCAAAATTTCTCTGCAGTTGTAACTGTGAGAAGCAGATTTTTTTCACACTATTCATAAACTCATAGCGTATCAAATAGGCATAAAAAATGTTATTCCGTTTTTTCGGAAGTGCTCCTCTTTTATGATTCATCTATTGTAGCGATTCTTTTTTCTATAAGGAATCTGTGAATGCGAATATGTATTAATATAAGCATATTCATGCTCTGTTTTACAAAAAAAAAATATTATTAGAGAAATGGTTTTTTTATTGCATATGAGGATGCTTGAATGGGTTTACTTCTTTACGTATTTTTTGAATGAAGTATCCTATTTGATATGGTTCAAATTCAAAACCATATAATACATTGAAGTTAAATATGGGTGATTGTGAAAAGATTTTGTGATTTTAGTAATCTAGAATTTTAATCCAAAAATTCAGTTTAATGTAGATATTATTTAATATTTGTCAAAGAAAAGATGAATGTTGTTTTCTGACTTAGAATTTAAGTAAAAAAAGTCATTATTTTAGGAAATATGATAAAAGACGAGTGATTATAATATGCTGTGCATTTTATGCCAAAAACTTTTGTGGAAGTAAATTACTGGTAAAATTTGTATTTCCGTTATTTTAAGGAATTAAATAATATTATAAATTATATTATTAAATATATAAAATGAAAGTAAAATTACTTATATAAGTGCCTAAGAAGTAGAATTCTTAGGCAACTGATAGATAAAGAATAAGAAATTTGTATAATGTTTCATTTAACTTGAGAGCATGACACAATAAAACCAACAGTGTAGGCAAATTTTCTTTTATTTGAGTGCATTATCAGTTTAAATTATTACACTCCTATATTTTTTGACTTGTACATATTAAACAATTACATATTTCTACAATGTGCAATGAAAACTCCTTAAAATGAAACAGGAAGTGTAGTGCTTCCTCAGTAAATAATGGCTGGCTAAATGATTTTTTTAAATTAAAGTACACTGTCTCACAAACGCTTTTTCACACGCATTAATAACCATTTATTTACTCATAATTTCTCAGATTCAAGGGCGCACATACTCATCACTTGTTAAGAATATTTGCTTAAAATAAGAATAACTAACATTTTTTTTTTCTGATTTATCATAGAAATTATAGTTAGTGGAATTTTATAAATGAAGCAAACTAACAAAAAAGTAAATAAATAAAGTTTTAAGAAAGGTGTATATCAAATCGATTTATTATCAATTTTTTTTTCTTTTAAGTCGTTTAAAAGGTTTAATTTAAAACCTTTATTTATATTTAATCTCAAAACCCACTTTCTCTTGAGTTTCTCATACATGTTACTTGAGAAAAATTTAATTAATTAAAAAAAATTCAATATATACATAGGTGCTGTTTTCACAAACAAATAATTTGTTTAGAAAATATTACATAAGTTCAGTAATATTGTAGCTATTTCGTCCTTGGAAAAATCATTCTTAAATTCAAAATTTGCATATTTCTGATATTTCTATCTCATAAATCTCTTTACGATGAAATTGAGATTTTTACAGTAACATTACATTAATATGAGATAATTTTAGTTTAAGGACTTTGTTTAGTATTATTAATGAAAATAATTAATTTTATAGACATTTCTTTGAATATTAAATGTACACTCTAATTTGCAAGCGTATTTACATGATTAATGCAAGTTAATTTCAAGATTTTTATGCATTCATGAATAATTTTTCATCAATTTTCTGAAAATTTTTAAGACAAAGAATTATATAAAAAAAGAACATCAAATCTTTGGTAGATAAACATGGATAGCAAATTTGACATCATTAATTTGAAAAGTTATTTACAAGCTTTTGGAAATTTTATTACAATCGTATATTTGAAAATATTTTCATCAGTTTCAGAGCTGCTCATACAGCATTTCGTTTCCCATCATCGTCATTATTATTAATACTGCAGCAAATCTTCCCGACTTCTCCTTATTTTCGGACCCAAAACAGCGCTTGTGAAGTTGATCTCAGTATGCAAAATGATATTAGGTCGATTCACGGGCAAGGTGTCCCAGTGCGGCTTTGATGAGTGAAAATTCAAAACAGAGGAATTATTGCAATTTGCAATATTAGCATTTCACAACCTATGCGTCGCTGATCCGCTTGAAACACAACTGAGTTTTAAATTATTTGTATTGTCATTTATGGACTGCGGAGGAGGTGGACTACATGGCACTACCATAACGTTCCTGTCCTCTCCCTCCTGCAGACGAAGTCTCAATTCCATTTCGCCTTCAGTTTGACCATCGTCATCAGATTCAGACTCAGAGTGTTCTGGCTCTCCCCTCATTTTGTATTCACCGGATGGTCTGTCCGGACTACTCGGAGCACTGTAGTCACTTGGCGACACATCACTGGACTGGCAAGAATCCGGACTATTGGCCTCAAGTTGAGATCTCACCAAGAACCCTACAGGCTGAGTCACAGCAAGGTAGGATTGATTGGACGACCCAAGTAGGCGACCACCCTTAGCTGCTGCCTTGTCTTCGGCCAGAATGTTTTCAATGCTGAATGGATTCACCTTTTGAGTGACCATTAACTGCGGACGGTGGTGGAGGTGGTAGTCATTGAGACCCTTGCCAGGACTGTTAACATCCGCGAATTCATCGGTGGTGTTGTCGTCTCCCACAGAACAAACGTTAACGTCACCCAGACTGCTGCTCCCACTGTTGCTGCAGTGGCTTAATTGCTGCTGTTGCTGCGGCTGTTTACTGGTGCGAGACATAGCATCAACGACATCGAAGCCCATGGTACCTAGGAGGGCGAAGATCTCTGCACCTACCAGATCACGAGGTTCTTTGCGATCGTTGATGTGCCTCAGCTCGCTCAGTGTTTGGTATATTGCCTCACTGGAAAGAAAAAAATATTTTTTAAATATATGAAGGTCTTTTAATATGACGTCATTTTATTGTTGTTGAAAGGTTAGTTTTAAGTAAAATAGATAAATAGTAGCTTAAAATTCTTCAGTTTTATAAATTGTAATATGTAATTTATTCAATAGTTCTCAGACACTAGGGTACAGAAAATTAAACATTGAAAACTAAATTATTTAGTTTTTTAGTTATTTAATTTTTGTTTTATTTCAAAGTCTTTTTTATTCAAAAATCTTATGTTTTGAGAGCTAATTTACAGTAATTATATTTGAATTTCTAACTAAACTATAAATGAAACTCAAAAATAAGCTTGAATGAAATGTTTGTATTAATTAGGAGTTTTCTAGAATTACCCGATACTAAATTCTCAATGCCGCAAAACTGAAGTTTACATTAGAAAATAACACCTGATTTCTTAATTTCTTATTTAATTTACTCATTTTTCGTCTAATAATTAAAGCATTATTTGATATTATGGTGATAATGATTAAAATTTAGCATGATTGCAATCCTAAACATGCGGATTCGATAAACAAACACAGATTTTTAAAAAAAACTAGAAACCTTATTGTGATTCCAGCAACGAACATAAATAATTCTCATGATTCAAAACAACATTTAATTTTTAATATTATTACTGAGAATTACTTACAAACGAAGTATGAAAAAATTCCGCAAGGTGTTTGGATATGCTTTAAAATTGAATATTATATATATTTTTTAACTCAAACATTACCAGATAGGAAATAGAAATTCGTCATTGGATTATAAGTAACAAGACGGAAAATTGAAGCTTGAAAATATATAAATAATGCATTCTTTTAAAGTTTTGGAACGTGATTTAATATTTATTTTCCGAAGATATATTCTTGTAAGTTATATTTTTCATATCATGACAGGTCTGTATCTTAAATTAATAATACAAACGGTGATTCGATGCTACAATACGTCGAATTTTAATTTTAAAATTTTTTAATATAGTCTTGAAAGAACAGATTCAGTACAGATATTTAAATTGATTTGACAGACAGACATTTAAATTGACTTGACAGACAAGTATTTAAGTGTCATTTCTATTTCAGCTAAATTCATTTTAGCTAAATTAGAAATGGTATTCAAATTTCTGTGCTGTTAAGTTATTTATAATATAAATGCTCTTTATAAGTATTTAACTTAATATAAGTATTTATCTTAAACAATTACATTTACCTTTAAAACTGTAATTACTAGGATTATTTCTAATTTTCCCTTTAAATGACAAAACAAACTAGTTTATTATAAATAATATGAAATTTTATGATGTACTTAGAACAGTGGACAAATTCAGATCTTTTTCTTTGAGTTTTTTCTTCATATAATATTACTTCGATTTTTATTCGGCAAATAAAATATGAAGTAAATAAAAGATAGGAGTGAATAAAAAAAAAACAGCTTTTGTAAAGTTGAAACCGCATTTCTTTTCAACTGTTTAAAAGATTTGAATTCTTCCGCAACAGTGAAATGGAGATGCAAAGCAATCATTTTCATGTATGACATAAAATATGACTCAAAAATAATACACGAAAGTAAAAAAGGGAGTAAAATTTCATCTAAGATCTAAACTGAAACAGCATTTATATAAGTTTTCATTTTAATACTTGAGTAACTTTTCAGCAGGCTGAATGGGAAAACGGAAAGGTGCCAAGATGCCACGCTGTGATATGATAAACCGTTTGAGCAGAGCGAGATCTGAGATACGGAGAGAATTAGAAGACAACTTGAATTATAGCTCTCACATTTAAACACCTCGAAATCTAGAATGAGTTTTCGTTTTTCATGAATATTTGTTCACACCTCGTTTCTTTTGATGATTTAAAATGTATGATTTACTTTTCTTCGAATGGAAACAGAAAAAAAAAGCAAATAATATAATTTCGTTCGTAATATCTTATTTTGAGAGCACTTTTTGTATGGAAACAGAAAAGATCAAGCGATTATTTTAAAATATTTTTTGCCTATTTACTACTCTTTGGTGAAATGGTTCAATTTTTTTTCATTGTTTTGCTTTTTAAGGAATAAATAAATGTTTAGTTTATATGAGCTACAATCTTTTTTAAACTGGCAGAAAGATTTTAATTTTAAGAAGAAAATTAATAGTATTAATTTTTATATAATTAGAACTTAAAATATTTTTAGCTGAATTAATTATTTAATTTCAATGTGTTATGTTAAATGCCGTTGATTTAACATGCCATTTTCAATAAAACATTCACAATTTGCCATCATAAACAAAAATACAATGAGATTTTTTTTAAAATCTTAATGTATTAAAAATTTGAGAAATATGTGTGAATATTTCTTTTATTTTATTGATCGTTGCTAACTTTTAAATCCTTCATACTGCTTTTCGGGCAAAATGTAGAAGGTGATGAACGAATTTTTTAATGCTAATAATAATATTAATATAAATATTTATTGTTATTTGATTGCAATAATTATTTTTATTTATTTTTATTAACCACGTCTAGAATTTTAGAGAGAATTTTATGTATAAGCCGCCATATTATTCTATATTTGAAATTATTGCAATAATTTAAAAACCAATTTCGATGAGATGTTAAGATTCTAGGATTAAACATAATCGTTTACAAGTTTTTTTTTATAAAAAAAGTAAATTTGTTTCCCATTCTTCAGTTTATATAAATATTTATGTTATCATTACAATATTATTATTATCATTAAAAAATTGTCTTCAAATATTTACAAAGCAAAATGAAGCAGATTTTGTATAAAGTTATTTATTCTTTTTTAATATAAAGAAAAATACAACGAAGTAAATTATAAGTAAGTAAATATAACCAATATACGTAGATTTAATATTTATCCGATATGATGAAGTTTGATATTTCAGGGCGCTCTCGCTTAGGCTCAGAAAGAAATAAAAAACAGTTAGTACAGGAAACTCTGTTATTCTAATCAATAACAGAATTTCAATTCAATTCAATTCTGTAATTCAAATTTGCCTTTTTCTATTTAATATATTATACATAATATTTCACTGGGTTATTAATAAAATATAAATAAATCCATTTAAGGAGAATAAATTAGATATCAACAATCGCTAATAGGATTTTCATAAAAATTATTTATAATCCTTTTGACTTTTTTTTTTTGCATTTTTGGGGTTTCTCTCTCTCTCTCTCTCTCTCTTAACAGCTGCTACATTGATTCTATCACACTTTGCAGCTTTCCTTTATTGGCTCATCGATAAAAAAATTTCAGAAAAGATTCAGAAATAAATTAACTTTTCACTCTCACCTCAAACTGGCTACATTGACTCCCGGCTTCACTTTGGCTTGTTGCAACCGCTTTGTTTGTCTCTCCAGTTGCTTCCTGAGCTTCTTCTCCCTTCGGTCCCGATCTCTCTTCTCGATCTCTTCCGGTGGGATGGGATCCCCGGAACAGGTCTGGGGATGAGCATTGTGAGCAGGCCTCCCCGGCCCCTTTTTCGTGTTCTCTTTTTTGCGCCACTTGGCTCGTCGGTTCTGAAACCAAACCTGCAAGTACAAACCAAAATTGTGTGATTAGAAATCAAGAAATTTTTATAATCTGCCGCATTTAACCCTTGAATATTGATTATTATGGCTGCAATTATTAATATAAAGGCATTAGATTTTACTCGATAATGAATTTGTTCATATAAAAATGTATTTATGTAAGAAGTCATTTGCATCAAATGGAGTACATAAGTAGTGTTCGATTCAGCATTCTGAGACGACCATTTTCTACCTCACTAAGGAGCCAGACACAGAAGAGGATTGCGATTCTGGAATTCTTCGTCATTCTTTCTCTTCATTCCCACCCTTTTAGATACTTTTTTTTTTCCTCATTTTTTTCACATGAGTATTTTGTCATTTCTGATGTTTACTATTGTATTTTAATTTAGTCTGCGAGTAATCCGAGTTTACTTTAGCATTAAATGTAAAAATTCCCTTTCATTTTTCTCTCACCCTTGTTTTGATTAATTAAACCCATCCTAATGCACGCAGAAAAGTCGAGTTTTAGAATCCATTGGCAATCAACAGTTAAAATCGCAAAGTGGAAACCTATGCGTATGAGAAACAAAAGAAAAAAATAATTAAAACAATTTATTATTTTTGAGCAATTTTTAAGATGCAATAGTACCATGTATTATCTGAACTTCTGTGCCACAATGTTAAGCTTATAATGTTAGATTAGGTTTAACATTGTCTTATAATATTTAGATAATTTTGAAAAAAAAATTAACTGAAATTAGTTTTGAAACCGAGTTTTTACTATAAAATAATGAGATGTGATTAATGTGAATTAATGCCTGGAACTGATTCAAGATAAATATGGTTATCAGCGATGACATGATTAAATTACGAATACATTTTCTAGTAAATAGTTTGATGGTGCAAAAGTGTTAATAATTAAATCATTATTTTTAATAAATGCTTTTTTGGCTAAAGTTCGTTAGGTAATGCCAATTTTTATTCAAGTTGTCATATTACGCTTTTTAAGGCATTGAAAATTTCGACTAAACATTTCTCCAATTAAGAAAACTATTGAATTTTTTTCTGCGAAAATAATTTACAATTTATTTGGAAATGTTTTTCAAATATTTGTATACACAGTACTAGTAGTTTTAATAAAAATTACCAAATATAAAGAAAGAAAAATGAATTGATGTGAACAAATTGTTTCAAATTTCATCACTGCATCAAATAAAATTGTTGCATAAAAACAAAACATGTCGCATGTATGATTACTTGAGTGATTTTTTTTCTGTAACTTGTTCTTTCTTATATGCATACGGAAAATATTTGGATTGCGTGCTTTATTCAAAACTTAATTAATGAAAATTAATTTTATCGTATAATATTTTTTAAATATATCAGCAATTTTTAAAGGAATCCTAAGTTAAATGCTTGCATTAGTATTTTTGACTTTTATTTAGAATCATTGTTAATAAGTGTTGTTTAATCGTTGTTAATAAGTGTTCAGTTTGGCATTCTTGTAAACTATTAGAATTAAAAGGTGTAGATTCCAAAAATTCCCAAATGAAATTCAGGAGAATTTATGAGTTTAGTTCTTACCTGAGATTTTATTTTTTGTTCTGCTGAAAATATAGAATTAATTAAGGCATGATTAATAACCGTACTGCAAAGGTTTTAAATCCATTAAAGAAATTACATAAAATTAGTTTGAATTCGTTGGAAATCATTAAATGATTTCACATATGACAAAAGACTTCAGCTGTGCGTCGAAACATTAGTGTAGCCCAAGCAGATATTAATTTAAACGACTTAATTAAAATAATGCATACCAACATTATATTTCTGATAGATAATACTTTTTCCATCGAAAAACAAAATTTTAAAAAAATAATTAATCAATGGCAATGTAGGTAAGCAATAATATCAGAGAATGATAATTTATAAATTAGTTAAGAATTAATTGGACATGTGCTTAACTGACAACTTGACGATTACAAATAATGCCAAGATTCTATTTTATCTAATCAGAGTGTATATCTTTTTTTTAAGGTAGAAATTTTAATTAATCATAACAAACCTCAAAAATTACACTAGATAAAAATTAACATCCCCGATTGCGAAAATTAAATCACTATTCATTACAGGTACTAGATTAGAGTAGCCCCCGAGTAAACAAAACCCTATTTCCATCAAGCCGAGTTTTGAAGCAGCTGCAAAATGAATTCATAAAGAAAAAAAAAAGTGAAGCCTCCTAAATACCTTTTTACACTCTCCACAAATAAATGATTAGAGAGGGAGGGAGCCCCCCTCATTCTGCGGGAAGGTGTCCTAACTAAATGTCTTTGTTAGAGGGGAGCCTGATAGGTTAATTAATTATGTCACACCTTTCGATTCATCACCGGTTCGGGGCGCGCCCCAGTGAGGTGTGATTAAAGACCACCCCCTCCCCTCACCACTAGAAACAAGGTAGGTCGAGATTTAGCGGTTTTTACACCGGAATGCAATTAGTGGGAGAACCTCTCCCACTAGTTGGGATCGCATGCCCGAGCCAGGGTTACCATGGATAAGCAGCAATTTTTTTTCCCGCCAACTGCTACATATCAGCCTCACTGTTGAGTGTTTGAGACGACCAGTTAGAAAATATTTCAATTTGGTACGAGACATTTATAATAAAGGCTATTCGATATTCAGTGTTGTTGTGCACTTCATTATATTCTGTCAAAATCTTTAAAATAAAGAATGCACTGAAATATGTTTATAAGTCACATTAATTAATACCTTTAAACATAAATAACTCCATATATTGAGAACTCGATTCATTCCAGTCTATGATGATATTTAATTTTTAAAACCCAGGAAAAGATTACCATTGAAAATATCAAATCTGTATATTGAAGGGCATAATCTCTGTTTATTTTTCTATACAAAGTGACTGATACTTTTTGCACATTCCTGCCATTTGATCTCTGAATATTATGATACACATTTCTGCCATTTGATCTGTGAATATTATAAACACAAAATGCTCATATACTCCTTTGTAGTAATATTATCCCATAATAATAGCATAACTATGGTAATATATATATATAACAAATGCTCATTTGTGGTAAAATTATTCCATGAACTCCGTGACGGTCAATTGTAGACGCACATAAAAAATAATTTTAAAAAAACCCTGTTAAACTTTGTTTTAAGAAAGGCACCATAATAATAAAATACTAATCACATTTAGATATCTCCACAGAATAAGTCCGACAGCTAATAGACATTTTAAACCAATTTGTTGGAAATTCTATTGTGATTTAATGTGTTAAAGAAAATTGGGCAAAATTGGACTTTCACAATTTACAGATTTGCATCAAGATATTTATTAAATGCAGAGTATATAAATTTCCAACATAAGTTATTTGCTCCGTCGAAAAATATACATTTGTTTTCAAAATAAATTGTCATCGTTAAAAGCCTAATCTGATTCTTTTATACCTCATAGATGTGTAATGCTTTTCTTTATGTCTGTTTCTGCAATATTATATGCTTTTAAAACACGGTAGTTTTTCAAATAGCTCTTAATTATTTACGAATGACAAAATGGGCTCTTTTCGTATTTAAAGTAATAATGAGTATTTAATTTTTTTTAAAAGGGTTAAAATCCATAAAAACGAACACTTCAGACTCAAAACAGAATCAAAAGATGTTCAAGCCTTTAAAAATAGAAGAGAATTTCTATTTCAAAACTTTTTGCTCGATTTTCTCTTTTTAGCGATTAGTCATTGACGTTTGTACTAGGAAATCTAATGTGAAATTCGGATGCTTTTTTCCTATCGATTGTAATCAAAATTTGACATAAAAATACAATTGTAATCACAAAATCACAAATTGAATTTCATATATTTAATCAGTTAATTTTTTAATTATCGCTTTTACATACTCTTGGAAGCACAGACCAATAATCCATTGATGGATTATTCTTTTAAATTTGACAAGACTTTTAATCTAAAATTTATGAACGACATTGTATTCACTTGGCTCGTTTCATTTTATACTTATCGTGTTTGCTATTGGAATAACCGGGCAGACAGACTTCCTCTAAATAGATTTTCTCAAACTTTCATAGAAATCTACAAATTTGGAGTTGATACACTAACCTTTTTCTATCTAGTTCAAAGCGTTTTTGTGTTATCTTTGTCGCGGTCAGACAGACCTAATTCTAGTAATGCAATTTTCGATTTCATCGAGGTCTGATATGGAGAGATCCGACAAAAACCTGAGCTTAAACGTTTTTCATAATGTTAATATTTTCTTTTTGTATTCTTCATGAGTAACAAAAAAAATTAAATTGTGATGATACTATTAAAAATGGACACAAATTAACAAAGTCTCAATTCATGAAAAAATAAGTCCTATTGTAATGTTTAATTGCGGATTATTAACATCAATAATTTTGATATTACAAAACCGAAATTAACAATCTGTGTCTTATAAATTGAAGCAATCCTGCCAAACTTAGCAACCCTTCTCTTTCCTTCCTTGGAATTAAAAAAAAAAAAAGCCGCTAAAGAAGAATAACACGTGGATAAAGAAGCGAGTTGAGTTGCTACAGGGAATGAATCTTCGATGACCAAACATTGCATTCGTGAGTTTCGCGTGCGTGAGTAAGTGAACGCTGCTTTCATTCTCCTCTACGAGGGGTGAGCCGAAAGCGTGAACGCGCAAAAATACTTCCCTCCCCCCCCTTTCATATAATATTTTTGCTAATATATTGACCGTGTTGAGCAGTGACGGACGTGGAACGCCCTTGCCCAGATGTCTTCATTGAGTCTGCCAGCTTGATGTATATAGAGTGGCGAATTTGGCACGTGAGATAGCATCTCCTACTCGGCCCATCTCCGTTGATTGAGTTTGCAGGCTTCGAACAACATTTTGGAAGAAGTGTTATTCGGCCCTCTCGGTCTTATTAATTCTGTGCATCAGTATTGAAAACTGTAAATTGAAGCGAACAAGTTCCGGCTGGGAGAAAATTGTTTTGGGTCTCAAAACGTCAAGGTCGTGGGCTTTTCGAGAGATGGTTTAATAAATCTTGAGCAACGATGTCGGTTTTTGTTTTAAGTGGTAAATAAGTTGCGGCTCATAAGGTAGGAGATGAAATGGCATATTTCGCTAATGTATCTATTTACAAATAATGACTGAAGCATAAAAACTTTTCTTTATTTTTTTATTGTATTGAAATAATGCAATGATGGTTTCGAACTCACACAATAAATCACCTGAATCACATGATAAATCATTTTTGCACACTGTATTCGTGTAATTGTAAAAATAGAAGAAAAATTAACTATTTACATTAAAGTATAAGCTATTTTTTATAATTAATCAAACTTTGAATTCAGTCAAAATAAAATTTCTCATAACGTTACATCTCAAGGCTTTTAATACATACAAAAATGTAAAGGAAGCATCTGATGCAACTGCACAACTGCAGCAATTTGAATTTTTTAGAATTTATTGAATTTGATGTAGACAAAGCCGCACTAATTTACTTATTTATGAAACATACTTACTTGTCTTATAAAACATATCCTTATACTTACAAAAATATCCTTATCCTATTACAAAATATATCCATACCCTATTATTTATAAAAGATACCGTTATCATATTTCTTATTCAACTTATCTTTATCCAATAGCTTATAAGATATATTCTATTACATATAAAATGTATCCTTATCCTATTATTTATAAAACATATCCTTATCCTATTGCGTATAAAACATATCCTTTGTAAACTTTATTCTTATGCGTACATTAAACATCTAGATACACGAATGGTGATATTGAAAGAAAAACTGTATTCTTATTTGCTACCATATACATCAGGTTATTATCTTTAAAAATGTCCACGGTCTCATCTGAAATTTTCTAAATTTCTTATCAATTCAATAATTTTCACCTATAAATATTCTTGATGCCTATAATATTTTTTGCTAAAAAATTATAAGAGACATTTAAAATGTGGTTTACTTCAAGCTATTTGTCACTGCTTTCATAATTTCTAAAAAGTATTAAAAATATTTGCATATGGAACAATATGGACAAAATAGCAAAACTTTGTTCGTAATAAATACAAAAATTGGACAGTTTTAATGGTAAACAAATTCATTCTGAAAAACAGATTTCGTGCTAAGGAACAGTTTTCGTAAATGGAGAGATCTATTTCCATAAAATGGTCGTTAAACGTGAATTTTTTACGAAATATACCATTGAACAAAGACACAATTTGATATAATATCATTTATAGCAGCTTTACCTCGTCTAAAAAAATATATATCTAAACAGATTAAATAATTCACAAACCACAATGTGGCAAAAAAAAAGTTTCCTTTGCAAGCATAAACGTTTATGCAGTAAAAGCCTTAACAAAGCGTTATATTAAGTGATAAATTCATTGAAAATTTATTTGCTTTGGAAACGTGACTGTTAAATGGGCAAAAGTACTTTGTCCGTTCAATTATTTTTTTCTAGTATGAAATGTATGCTTAAACCCTTTCTAAAAGTTCAGATTAAGTTTTTATCTCCATAGTGATTAATGAATTGAATTAAATGGAAAATCAATGAATAACAAAATGATGTTCACTACATCTACTGAATTTTAAATTAAATTTACAGATGTGCAAAACATTATTGTTGAATTAAATAAAGTCAATTTTCAATATTTAAAGTCAATAAATTCATTTGAATTTCTCAAAGGATTAGAACAAAGACCCTATGCAAAGTACAATAATTAGTACACAATTTTGTCTTTTATTTTAAGTACAAAAAATCTTTTTGTTACTAATTATTAATATTATTTTTATTTATACTATTTTGGCGAGATAAGTGTCAAAAATGCTTGCTTCACAAAACTAACTTTAGAATATATCTACCAAAAAAATAATTATATATATAAATACGTGTGTGTGTGTGTATAAAACTGAGAATTATATACAATGTATACAATAATAGTATCATATACAATGTATATCAATACACCCTGCATTTCAATTGGCGAAACGCCTTTTATAAGAGGATGTTATTTTGAAATGACGATAGGTGAATATTCCAGTTCTTTTTCGCAGACAAATGCAGATATTAGATCATTAATTAACAACAAACTGTGTTCAGAACGGAAGGATAGTCTGTTCATAGAGCATAATATATAATGCTTCATTTTCAATACTGATATTTATTAAAAGTTAAATGCTTTTTTTTTACAAACTTAAATTAAAACTGCTTAATATTATTATTAACAATTTAAATTCGATATTTGTATCTTGTTCCATACATTTAAGTGTATAAAAATAACCCTTTATCTGAGATTTGAATAGAAAATTTTTCACGAAAACTGTGGAACCCAAAAAGACTTAACAATATATATATATATATATATATATTCTTGTTTTGGCAGATATACATTACATCAAACGGCACGAAGGCTGTTATGGAACAAATGGAAAATTCTCACACGTCTCTATCAGAGAATCCATCCCCCTGCGAACTTGGCGTGATTTTTATCAACTCTTCCCTCCAAAACACTTGCGCTGTTTCCATAATTCGCCTGTTCTGCCTAATTAGCCATGACACGCTGTATTAGGATGATGGATATGCACGATTGGCATGAACTGAGGCGTGAGGGCACAGATTGAGACATTACTGCTGATGACACACTGCAAAAGGGAGGATCAGACACCCTCCATGCAAGTTCAACAAGACTCGGTGCATCTCTTTAGCGGAGGGAAGATTGGTTGCAATACACTAGCTGACGGTACTCTCTCCCTCTCCCTTTCTGGTATGTATCGGCAATATCACGCAATTCTGATGAAAGCTTGGTACGTTTCAATTCCAGACACTCCCCCTTTTTCCACTTGTTTTGATCTGCGTTCGCTTGTTTGGAGATTTGATTACTTTTAAAAATCAGAAAATTATCCCAAAACAACCGACACATCAGTGCCTACTTTCTGGTCAAAATATAACCTTTGTCATCATTTTGGGATTTTTTTTCTCTCTTTTAACTCTAAAGCTACCACGATCCGGTCAAATGACCTGTTTTCAATAGCAGTTCCAATGTATCGGTGAAATGCTGGTAGGTTTAGTGTTAAATATCAGTATAGGCTAGACTACATCATATTCAGATAAAATCAAGGCTTTTTTGGCTAGACTACATTATACAGAAATTTTTTTTTCTGCTACATTCGCATATTTTTTTTAACTTTGAACAGACTTTATTCATGAGTCTTGTGCAATTTTGTACGGATTAATTTTCATAAGATTTCTTTTTATACATCTAGATATTCATCGATATTCTTAAGGTATTTAATACTATAACTTTTCGGAGTGTAAAATGGAATATGCTGCTGTCTAATGAATTCTTATATTTATTCGATTAAATTTCTACAATCAAATTATCCCAGCCTTGAATAACAGCAGATAATTTGGCACAAAAATATTTTAAATCTCTTACTGAAGAACACATAAAAAGTGCATTTGGCACTTATCAATTTGGCCTCACAATGCTTAATTTTTCCCTCAAATTTAAAAACATTCCTATTATATCCAAATTAAAAAAATATCCAAAAATTTTACTTTTGTAAAATGCTATTTTTTCTCTGGATAAAAGTTTCAGATTTTAATTACTAAATTTAAGAAAGAATTATTTCTTACATTTATCTATTTACTTTGAAACAAATTAACTTAAAGTGAAATGGAAACCAACTAATTAAATTTAAATTACTTTCTACATTTACTTAAAGCTATGAATACCTTCTGACTCATTAGTAATTTCTAATTCGTATTTCCTTTTTATTTGAGAATCTTTCAGTTTATTTTCTTTTTACATTAAAAAAATTTAACATAATTAATTTGATTGGATTTCAGAAATTTACATTCCCAAAACAAAACAATTATTTAAAATATATTTTATTCAGTAAAGAGTTTTTTTACCAGTAAAATGTTTAACAAAGGATATTTTCAAATGTATAAATCTTTAAGCACAATCCCTTATGCAATTATGTTTGATGATATATTTTTATCTTTAAAAATATGATGAAATTCAGTAACAGGCAAATTTTTTTAATCACTTTTAATATATAACCCATGACAACCATCATAAGAAGTCGATTATTTTCCAAATATTCTTGTTATGATTGTAGAATAAAAGAGTAATTTACTTTACATATCATCATAAAATTGATAGCAAAGAAATTTATTGATATTATTCTTCAAACAGCCGCAGATGCTAAGCAAAATAGATGGATTTGTCTTACGTGTTTTCGCCATTTCTGACAATTCAGAATGGATCATTTGCTGATAAATGATCTGTAACAAAGAGCTCCGTACTACGAACTGTCCATTTTCGATGAAGTTTCATGCAGGACTTCATTGATTTTATACCCAAATGACTTTTTCTGGGCAATAGATTGTGGTATGCGTTCTAGGAAGTCGAGTATTTTTTCGTTGAATTGGAGATGGATTTCAAAATATTTTCGGTTATTTACACACCGGCTGATGATTATTTAGCTTCCATTCGAAGAAAGTTTTCGAGAAATTGTATTAATATTTGTTTAATATGATCTTATTTTCCAATTGACTCATTATTTTTTTGTTGTTTTTATCTTCAGATGAATATAAATTCATAAGATTTGATCCAAATTTTAATATGACATAAAGTTTTATGGAATAAAAATTTAAATACTGTAGAAAGACTTTTTTTAAAATATGAGAACAAATTTGAAATTGTTAAAATTAATGAAATAATTATGAATATATGAGAAAAAAATTCATTTAAATTGACCTTAATTTTTATAAGCAAATTACAGGATTTTATGGGTAAAATTTGAAAGAAAATGATATACGAGAACAGTATTAATTGTTCACAATTTTAGAATCTTACAATTTTTATTAGTAAGATTAAACTAATTATTTCTTTATTATTTAGATATTAATTAGCTATTAGTAATAGATTTATTATATTTATATTTGAAATAATTATCAAGAATATATTTATCATTATTTATATTTTAATAATAAATGTTCAAAAATATAAAAAGATATGTCTTCAGTTGAAACAAATTATCTACTTATTCTTAATACTTTCTATTAAGAGAACTTTCACAATCAATTTCGTTAAATGTTTCCTTTAATGAACAAGGAGGAGATTTAAAAAGAGTTTTATAAAATTAAACACCATAAGTTTGCATGAACTAAATTATTAATTAAAAATGTTGTACAGCTTTTTTCGAGTAAGCCATCTTAAATCTATTTGAGCCCCCCAAAAATGTCTAAAAACTATATTATTATTTATACATAGAAAAATAAAAAAGTATTATTAAATATCGATTTATTATTCAAAAACATTTCATTGGAAAATATTCAAAGTGATTTTCGAAATTAAAATAGAAACATTCTTCTCTGTTGTTTTCGAATCTTTCTTTACATTGTGCAATTGAAATAATCAAAGTCTGAACTTATTGAGTAATGTTAAGGATCAATCATAGTACATTTGATGTATAAAATATAAACATACCTAAGTATGATATAAAAAAAACCCTTATAGCCTTCCTAAGTTGTTATAAGAAAATTTGATCTTTCATATTAAATTTTTACAGTAGAAATATTTTTATTGCGCATGAATAATTTCAGACGTAAATGAAATAATTCTGCCATTTATTGGCCAAAATAAAGTGGGTACATTTCTCATGATTCATCTCTATGGATCACCGGTTACGAATGTCTTCTTATATAATTTCTGCAATCCATACATTTATTTAGATTTTAAATTCACATGAGAAAATACAGTATTAACCTAACAACACCAATTACTAGAAACTCCCCAAAATAAACAAGTTGCGTGCTCGCTTTCCTAATAAATTACTCATGAATTTAATGGTAATTCAATGGTCCATCTGAAAGTATCCAACAATTACTAGCTTCTGGTGCAGTAACTTCAAAGACGCAAATCGGTCTTAAGAGAGATTATTTTAATACAAAGAAAAAGTAAACAAAGCTTTGTTTCCTAAAAGAAAAACCTCAGGAACCACGCATGAGATGATGCTAAAAGCCAAAGTAAGTTTAAATGTAATTATAGAAAATGAGATACAAAGATTCTTCAAATCCAAAACCCACCCTCTTGACTTGACTTGGCTGTAAGTGGAGTGTAACTAATCACTAGCGGTAGCTGCAATTTTGTTTACACAAACGAAAATTGTTGCTGCTTTCTCCGATTATGTGGTGGTCACTACATTATAAATAAAAGTTCCGTTACTTTATCAAGAATATACCTGTTTAACTTGAACCTATTATGTTTTTCAATGGAGCGTTTCATAATTGTTCAGAAAAACTCTGTTTTATTCTTAAGTGGATGATTAATTAAGTGATTAAAGATCGATTAATTTATGATCGAATTTTATAGGACAGAAGTCATCCGTCACGAAAAGAAAATATCCTAATCATCTTCATCACAATGTGACACGTTATCTTGTTTTTTGAATAGCCTTATCTCAAACATCAATGCTCACTGCTCCTGAAATCTCTTCGCTTGATATTCATGCAGCAACAGTAAAGAAAAACTATGAATTTATTGTAATAAAAAAAATACAAAATCAGCATGAAAAGGTTATTATGAGCTGAATGGTAATACATCGACAGTCTCACGATATGCTGCATTGATTTATTCGGGATGAACTCAAAATCATTCAACTTTATCTAATCATGATTGCATAATTCATGGTGATTTCGGAAAATTTGTTTGAATGGAAATAATTACTAATATTTTTGAAAGTACCTTTTATTTTTAGGCCCAATTTCTAGTTCATATATTCATTGTTTCAATTCATTAAAATTATTAAATATAATGTCTATTTAATATATATAGCTTACTGACATAAAATTAATCATTACAAAGTATTTGAGATGGTACAATACCTCCGTAATTTATGAAATAAAATTGGCTTCGCTTGGGCAATATATGTTACCAAATTTAGAATTATTTTTTAAAAAATGATTACAATCGGCATAGAATATAAAGAAAATTATAACTCCCTATCAGATGTTGAGTCATTACTTTTGCACAATCATTTGATACTAAAGAAATAATTTTCCGATGTAAATTTTTTATCATTAAAAATATTAATTTATCTCCCATGATACGCACGTTTAAAGTAAGTTCATCAAAATAAGAAAATTCGATCAAAATCATTATTTTGAAACAGATTTATGACTAATATTATCTTTCTATATTATTCATAAATCGGCGCACAGTAATTATTTTCTCCATAAATTAATCTGTAATAAAAGACATGTTAATCTTGAAAATTTTTTAAATAGTTCTTTATCTTTCTTTTAAGAATATAGTTAAATTAGAATATAGGTTTATACTTTATTGATGGATTAAAATGAATATTTTTCAATAAATGAAAATAATCATTTATTGAAAACGTCAAGAAAAGTTAAGTTTTTCTCTTGAGCTTAAAAATTTTTAACATGACATATAATTTTAAAAATAAAATTGAAAAATAATTTAAAACATAAAAGCCATTTAATTTTTGCGCATAAAATAAATATAATATAACGCACGCGTTTTGTTAATATAATATTAATATAATTTTGTTAATATTTAATATTAATTATTATATATATTAGTTAATATTTAATATTATTTTGTTAATATTAATTTTTGTTACTATTATAATATTTTTAAATATAATATTTATATTTATAATATAAATATAACGCACGCGCACACACAAACATATATAGCAATATTTTTACTTCATATTCAAATGAAATCAAGGTTTTGCTTAGCTTTGTTCGTTTTTGAAAATTTAACATTATGCGATAAAATCCTATACACACAACACTATCATAATAAGGTGTGAATCATCAATCCTGTCTATTCATTCTTACATTTTGGACTTGAGTCGAAAAAGTAAGCATTATAAAGTGAACATGGCTCATTATCCTAACACAATGATGGCAGAAAAGGAGAAAAAAAACACCTTGTCTTATTAAAAACGGATAGTAATTCATATCTTTTGATAATTTATGCAATAAATTGTAGAAATTACGATATTATGATTTTTGCATAACATCATCGCCGATATGTTAGAATAGAATTATAATATCTACTTTGCTTCTCATGGTTGTATTTGAAAAAGGTGTTGATCAATTAAATAAACTAGAATAATCTGCATACTCTAAAAACTGACCTTATTCGTTTGTGTATGCTTAAAATCTAATCATATGACAGATGGTAACTTTAGTCTTCCTATGACTATTTCTAGAAACTCTACACCACAAATGTTCCACACCCTCTTGCAATGTCAATTCTAAATCAAATGGTACGACGTGAAAAGCTCTTCCGTATAGGCTTTACGTGTATGTGGGAAACGAGCACGCCATAACAACAATACAATAAACGCGAGTTTCTCTTAATGTTCAAATGATATGTAATTTTCGTCGAAGGATCCGTTTCATTCAACGTTTGTTTTCCATTTCAACCGTACCCCGTCTTTACAGCTAAGTAATAGCACTTACCCAACCTAGTAACAAAAAAAAAAAAAAAACCTATGCTTTAGAGCGAGAGAAAGAGAAAAAGGCCTAAAAAACAAAAGCTACCGAAGGTGCTTAAGCGATCACTGAGCATGTGCTACTGAGTTGATGATCCGTGGACTCGAACTCTGACCCTAGCTCGCCTCCCTATGCTGTAGGGGGGGAGGAATCCCTGTCAAATACGAGGTGCGGATCCGGCACCGGAAATAGGGAAACGGTCCGCACCAGGCCATCTGTTGCAAGGGAGAAATCATTTGTAGCTTATATTGTTGCTTTTGGGTTGCGGCTAAAAGAAACACTGGAACTGATTTGAAGCGAAACTGTGCCAAACTTGAGAATGTTGCAGACCTTTAGCCCAGTCGCCCACTCAATATGAATTATTCAAAAAGTATGAAGCTGTTGAAGCTCATATATTTAATGCTTTTGTTTAATCGGGTGTTAAAAAATAACTGTTAATGCAAATATTGTTTTGACATATATTGGTGATCCGATAGCCAAGCTATTTTTGTTTTGTTTTATTTTATTTGTTTCATCTCTAACAAGAAAATATGCTCCAAAATCCCCTTTTCTTCAAAGCGATCAAAGAAAAGACAGATAATTTAAATATATAAATAATTTGATGCAATAATAAAGGTAGCAAACATTTTATTACAGAACAACAAAAAATAATCTTCAATTAAAATTTTATCTCAAACTTTTTCTTTCACTAAACATTTTTTTTAATAAAAAAATATTTGATTCGTTGCGTAGTATTTCAATTAGTGAATAAAAGAAATAAAGAGATATATAATTATGTCCCGTAAATTTTGATATATGCAATTAATAAACCACCATTCTGTTAACATGATTTTGAGAATATCAAACAATAGATCTAAATATTAGATTTCATAACTACGCAATTCTCATTCTGATTCTTTTAATTGATATCCTCTGCAGTTTTTTGATACATAGAGCTTTGGACATTATTATCTTTTTAAGCTCCTAATTATGTCTTTAAGGATTCGAAATGAAATGGGACAATCTTTTAAACAATTTTGAAACCTTAGATGAAGTTTGAAGTTGTACGATTTAAATGCTTTAAAAACCTATAATTTAAGAAAAACACTTGAAATTTTCAAACCATTTATATTTGATTTGAAAATAGCTCAATAACATTTTTTTAATATCCATGTACTTAGCCGAAGTATCTTCAATAAGCTGAGAAAAAAAGCTGATAGTTTATGAATATTCAAATTTTTCTCACGGCTTCCAGTTAGAGCATCATTCCATCTCCCAATATTTTTTTGGTTTTTATTAATTTTATGAAGGATATTGGTAATAATTATTTCAATTTGATTTCAATGTTTAATGGAACTATGTAATCAAAATCTTTTGTTATACGAAAAACTAGATTTTTAAAAACATTTTCCCTAATTTGCAAAGCCTTTAGCTAACAAACGCTTCAGCAGTCATACTTCTTCCCATACAATCCCATCCATTTCTTCGTCTTCTTTTTTTTTCAAATGTGAAATCTCTATATGTGTGTGTGTGTGTGTGT
>JAPMOQ010064907.1:2626859-2647773 GCA_026543055.1 Argiope trifasciata | reverse complement strand
TGTGTGTGTGTGTGTGTGTGTGTGTGTGTGTGTGTACATATATATATATATATAAAACGTCAAAAAAAAATTTTTTTCTCAAAGTTCAGATTAAAGGTGTTCCCTTGAAGTGGAAATTTTAATATTTAGAGATAACTGAATCTGAAAAAAAAGCAATTCAACCGACACTAATATCAGTGCATGCTTTTAGTAAAAATTGATTTAAATAATTTTCAAAATTAAAAGCTGTGTCTCGGTATTAGGAGTTTGTCAAAAATTGAGTAATTTTATGTCCAATGATTTAGGATTTTTCATTTGTTTGTTTTGACTTATTTCACAATATTTTGCTTTTCTAAGAAAATCTTTGTACATTTGCAATTATAAAAAAATTTATTGAAGGAATTCTATCTTTGTGATGTATATTATACTTTTTTTATCCTTTTATTATTATTATATCTAATTAGATACTCAAACTTTTCATTTTCGTTTTTTTATTTAGTAATAACAAACATAAAATGTACTATATTTATTAAATATTCAAATGAATATACTTATGAATGCCTTTTCTCATTTAAATGATAATAATTATATCTAACAAATATAAAGAAATAAGCGATTTTCAAAATAACCAAGAGGTTACAAAATTGGTTTTACCGGCTTAAAACAAATTATTACACGTCATATGAATAATTATTGATGAGTTAATTACACGAATAAGCAAATTATCATAGTAAAATAATATATCTCAATGAACTGAGGTATTCCGCATAGTAACAAACCGAAATTTCAAATTCTGTTAACCATTTTTCTAATTTTTAATACTTCAGATACAAAGAAATTACTTTTCTCTTTTTTACCTTTATTCAATTCGCAGAATTTCAATCACCCTAATAAGAAACTATATCCTTAATTTAGAGTTTCTTTTGCTTGGTTACAATCGAATATTGTTAATAAAATAAACGAAATCTAAAATGTTCTAAAATTTTCTGTGAAGGTCTTATCTTCATTTATTTCTTCAACGGACAATACTCGGAATAGAGGCTTGGACCTGGAATTAAATTAGCAAAGAGTGAAGGAAATTTAGTCTTTGCCTTAATGTTTGTTTGAAAGAACAAAGTAAGAATTACGTGACCATGACCCAAACAAACATTAAAAAACTACTCTGTGTTTAATATAAAAAAAAGTTAATGAGAAGAAAAGCACCCAAGTCAGTCAGTCAACTTGTTTTTAATGTTCAGGGACCCTATTTTTTCACTAACGAGACACCATCTACCATCTCTCCCCTCTACACAATGTAACGAGCTGCCCTTCGTACAATGTAACGAGCCACTATTATGATTTTTCCATTACTTCAAAGAGGAGGGTAAGGTTTCTCACCAAACCAATAGTTTTAGCCCTCTCAAGTGAAAACCATTACAGCTTTTACGAACACAGGCACCAAATCGTTCGGAAGACCCGCTGGAGAGGGTGGGTCCCGAACAAAAAAGAAAAAGAAAGAAAAGGACTCCGGAGAAAAACCATATAGTACCACTCAGAAGCAGTAGTGCCTCTTTCTTCTTAATGATAGTGTTCAAGCTTCAGTCCCATTACGTCAATAAGACGCTCCAGTGTAACGGAAACGCAAACACTTATGATTCTAAAAACTCCGAAAATGAATCTGGGAAAAGCAGAACGTAGGATCCCAAAATGTTCTTTCTTTTGTTCCAGAGGTAGTCCTAAGTAACACCCTCATCAGGATGTGTGGAGTGCTAACGATATTTTAAGCAGGGTTCCATCTTTATGGATGGAAGAAACCTTGCGAACCTGTGAAAATTAATCCAAGGAGCATGTGAATTTTCCAGTAAATATAAGGCATTGGGCAACTCAAGTGAAATAGTTGATACGACTTTCTCTTTAAATCTTGTAAGAGTAAGTTTCTAGTTAGTAGAGTAGGTTGTAGAGGAATCATTTAAATCTAAGCCGTATTTCTAATTTTGATCTTTTATTTTTAACTCTGAGTTAAATCTTATTCAGATTTGTCAACCTTTTTAGATAGTTAGCCTCTTAAGATAACTTATTTCTTAAATATGGCCAGTAAACTCGAAAATAATACAAAAAGGTAACGTAGTGGGTAATTTTAATTTCAACAGGAAATAAAAAATAATGATAAAAATTTAATTAATTATTTCTATTTTTAATGTTAGTTCAAAATACCATTAAAACAATTTAATTAATTATTTTTGTAAAATAATATTTTATTATTACTTTTAAAATAAGGTAATTGGCATCAATAAAAAATATTAGAAAAAACATTGGTAATGATTGTTTTATAAATTAATTTCATTGAAACTTTATGACAAATTCCCTAATGCAATCATAATATTATATATTTTTTTTAAAAAAAAGAGTGAGATGAAAAATGCAAATAGTAAACTGACGTTCACGTAAAAAAAAAAGCTTATGAATGTTTGTCCGTATTAAACAAGAAACCTTAGAATAATTATTGAAGCCTAATACAAGTGATTTCAAATAACTAAATAGTTTCATGAACGATGGTGAATTCAAACCCGCAGTAATGTTCACCCAAAAACTTTCTCGCATGCTGTTTAGTAAAGTGTTATTTTTCTAGTAAAGTACATAAAATTGTAGACCTTGTATACAACCATGTATAGCATTTTGTAAATAATGGCTGTTTCCCGATCTCGATCTTTGGGATGAACTTAGTCTTGACTATCATTTGATTCTCGACGATTAATTCATGTCACCTAGCAATAAGTACCTGAAGATCGAATTTGTGCTTAGACGAATTATTTTTAATCGATTGAAACCAACATTTCAGACATAACTAATCTTTAGTCACAAAATAATATTCAAAAGTTCTTGTGTTTAAATCATTGCGCTTTTGAGCTATCATATTTATACGCTGTTAAAAGAACTGATTGACAAAAAAAAATCAAATCATCAACGGATTTAGCTCAAAATTTGTTATCTACACGTTTGATAATATTTTTTGTACCAAATTTCCTTCATTCATTAAGTTTTGTAGTTATTGTGTTCCGTTAAATTCTAACAGCCAGATAGATAGACTTCTTTAGACTATAATGCATTGAAAATTTCATAGAAATCTACACATTTGATCTGAAGTCCGTGTACTAAATTGTCTAGTTAAAAGATTTTTTGAGTTATCGCCTTTACATACAAACGGAATGACAAACATAAAGCCAAAAATGTGTGTTCTCCAAAGCGTGGATGTCAGAAACTCAGTGGTATGTTTTGAGTTCGTTGTTTCAATACCAGCATGTGTGTGAAAGTGAGAAAGAAATAAGCATGTTTTTATTCATCAACAACAAAGAGAAAAATTTTAATGCATCTTAAGGTATCCGACTACGTTCGAATGACAATTTTTGAAAAATGGGATTTTTTTAAAGCTACTATGATTTTTACTGGTATTGTCTACTATAAACACAATAAATCCAGAAAAAATATTGAAAAATATAATATATTTTGAGAAATAAGAAAATTTGTTGTAAATTTTGATGAAATTGAACCAAAACGGTTAACACTTTACACAAAATGGTAAAGCAGCAATCCCATTTTTATTTGTACACAAGCTATAGAATATAATGAATGAAATGAGCCAAATTCTAAGAAACTTTTTGAGGTGCAAAGAAGTTACGGATAAAAATATACGTATATATGATTTTTTTTCCGTAAATTTACATCTTATGATGTTAATGGTGGAGAATTTTTATGAAAAATTAAAGTTAAAGATAAATTGTAGTTGAAAAATATGTGAACCTAGATGATTGGCGACACCTTCCTTTTCCAGGAAAAGATCAACTGTTTTGGAAAGAGGAAAGTCGAAAATACAAGAAATAACAATTAAAAAATAAAGTCACCAATGTGGTCGATAACTAGTGTTTTTAACGTAGTCGAATACCTTAAACAAGCATTTATTTTTCATGAAATTTATTTCTAAACGAAGTTAAAATCATGCTTGTTAATAACAATTTCTATTAATAGTCATAAAAATGTGAGTCATGCAGAGAGGGTATATACTTTGTTTCTTAACTAAGAAGAATATGCAAATTGTCGTCCTTATCTCGATTTCTGTAGACTATCATTTGCTGAATACTATTGCCCTTCGTGATCACTTTTTCACTCTATATCTGTTGTTTACTACTATTACACTTTAACAAACTCCGAAGAGAGACGATGAGATAGTACTATCCTTCATGATTTCGATCAAATAAAATATCACTCATCATTACAATTAAAATGCAAGTTTTGAATGTTTTTGTCGTATAATGCAGAAGATGAATTTTACTAAGCAAGTCAGCATTCATCTGCTTGTAAATATCTTTCAGAGTTTCCCTGAAATAAAATCATTCCATTGTGTCTAAGTGTATAGTAACATTAATTCAAATCGCATTTAAATTCCTTTTGAAAAAGAGTTATGAATTTTTCTTTAATAAATGTTTTATAACAGAATTCAGTATCCTTACTGTTACATTAAATTTTACCATCCTATTTCTATATTGATTGCCTTAAAAAATTATTTTTTTAAACTTCGCTTTTGCTTTGATTATTATACTTTGTAGCAATCCATTTTAAAAAAAATGTTAACCATTCAGATAACTACAACCAAATAATTAATAAGTGTTCGAAAATTGCTGCTTTCTCGCAGAATATTTCGTAGTATATAGTTTTTATATTCTAAAACCTATCCTACAGAAACTTTTTACTAATATTCTTAAAATTCATACCCGAATGAAGTTCTAGAAATTGAAAAACTGTCTTACTTTGACAATACACTTGAAGTTATCTCAGTGCTGTTGATTCTCCCTCCATATTGGATCAGACAATTTGGACCTGTTTCTGGTTTTCAACCTGTTTGAGCCAATGATTACCATACTTAGCACCCCTAGATTTCTTCTAATACACTTTTAAAAACGTGACCGAAAATCCTACCTTATCCGATGCAGATCAAGCGGCTATATCGTCAATTACTATTGGAAATCCTTGAAATATACTCAAGATCTTCGTTAATATATTGCATTCCATGCTTTGGCCTTTGAAATATTTTATTAGTAGTTTGACCGCACTTTCGAAAACATATAAAATACTGAAATTGTTTTCTAATTCAATTTTATTTTTATTTCTTATATGTTATTCATACCTTTCTTGTGTACTATTATTTAATGCACATAACAAGATCTGGTGATTTTAGTTCTTCCCAGCTTTTTGTTTTTGACAGACTTTTTGGAGTCGCATTGTGTAGTAGATACAGATTTTGTAATGGAGCAAATCTTTATGATAAGCAGGTTGTCATGAAGTGCTATATATTAATTCAAGCGCATTTTGTTTGTTATTAAACTTATTCGATTCAATCATTTTTCTAATATGTACGTTTAGAAAATTATTACAAAATTATTAGAATCATGTGCATCATAATTATACAAATAATTATGGTTTGTGTTGGTATAATGTATGGTTTGTTCTTAATAAATTTGCAATTACGGACAAAATACTAAAGAATAGAACATAAATTATTACAAACATATTATTTGAATCCTCATGCATTTCATTTTATAAATAAAGGGGGCCCCAAAATTAACGCAAGATTTGTATTTGCCACGATATGTCCAGTAAAGTGTTGAGGACCCTATTAAACACCATTTGATAGCTGATAATTATTAGTATTAATGGAACATTGAACGATGTGACAAAGTGTAACACAGGTTTTTCCCTTTAAATTGTTATATTTTTATTGAACTGTAAAGTACACAGAATATAGTTATATATAGAATAACATTTTCCAAGACTATTTTGTATAAATATGGCTGAACTTCATTCATACAGCATTGAATTTCCTCCTTCCCGAAATCCAGTGGTGTTAAATCACACGATCTAGGGGGCCAATCTAAAATTTTGGAACTATAGCTGCCAGACTTTCATTATTTTTTAAGTATTGTTCAACAAATGAAAATACGTTTATTATTATTTTTTTTTGTAGCGTAACAGTCATTTCTTCTTTTCTTTACTAACCGTAAACTATCAGTGTTTTTAGTAAGGTTGGAAACACTTAGTTACACGAAAGGTAGCAAATTCAAAACTTACTTTAATTTTGTGGCATCCTTTATAAAGTAGCAATAATATCTTAACTTCATACATATAAAGTAGCAATAAAGGAACGACCAATCATGAAATACTTTGCATTAACTCACACTGACGAAATATTTACCTTGAGAGAACATATTCGGTTCTTATTTTCGTTTAATGTATTTTTTGTCCTCCGTTTTTCTCATCACAAGCATTTTCTTTTGCCCACACATATATCGACCATTTTATAAAGCCTGCACGCTAATCGACTCACTAATTGTTTGAATGTGCTGTCGCGACACTTAAATGAACGCATAATCGGACGATTAAATAAATGATTGACTCTTTTTTTTCTCCACTCTTCATTGTTTTTGCCTCTTTCACTCGGGCAGAAATCGAAAAAAAGCAGACACAGCGTATTAATTTAAGTGGGTCCATAACCGTCTTGCGCCCCAAGCTCTTTCAAGGGCCGATAAGAGCGCGCAAAACTCAATTTTGTTCAATGACCTTACATTTACGGTGCTCGATCAATCAGAGGCCGCGTAATCAGCGACCAAAACTCGCCCGATCTATCGCCCCATCATCGCCCGGCCGGGTGAGCGAAGGGGCGAGATAGGCGAGGGGCGTGACGTTTACCTACCCCCCTCCGATCTTCGGACACACCCACGACACCTTTATTAATCTCCGGACAAGAAAAAAAGGAAGGGCGAAGAAAAAGTTCCTTAAAAACTAGACGGCTTTGAAAAAGGGAGAGAGCTAAATGAAAAAATGCCTCGTGTCTGTAAGCTGGTTATCGCCGTCCTATCTGCTCTGTGAAAAAGGGGCTATTATTTTATTTATTCTTTGTTTATTTACTTTATTTAGTTTATTTATTTTCTACTAAGAAAAGTGTTAAAAATTTATAATTCACTTAGTTGATTGATGGAGGATCTTAAGTTCTGCAAAGAAAAAAAAAGTTATCGCTATTTTACTTTCCATGCGTTCAGATAGAACGCACTGTTTTTTTTTTTTAGTTTTATCAAATTATTTTTTAGACGAGGTATCTACGTATATGTAATCGTAAGGTAAATACATTTAAAAGCAATAGGTTTTATTAGACTTTTGTTTTATGATTTTTAGAATATAATGTGGGCAATGACAATAGAATAAATGTTAGCCAAAACTCTGTCTAATTTCAAAAATAAGATATTCAAATAATAAACAAAAAACTATAAGCTTCTAAGTCCATTAAACCCTTGTCTTTTATGCAATACATGAATGGCGATAAAATGTGCTTGAATGCAATGAGTTCTAGTGAGATTTTTTTTGTAATAAAAGTCATATTTTTAATAAGGTGAATAAAGCGATTTAGAAATTTCATGATAATACATAAAACTCCGATTTGCGAAGAATAAAATACATATAATTATTGCTTGGAGATTTCAAACAGAATTGCTTAGTATTCAAAGAAGTAAACAAATAGTTAAAACTTTTGATTCGAGAAAGGCTATTAAATATGAAGGCAATATATGATGAAGTAAATACATATAATAAAAAAAAGCATAATATGAAGTAAAGAGATGTTATGAAGTAAATATATATAATAACGACTCATTTACCAACTTGTTACTCTCATGACTCAGTTATCTTTTCTTCATACTTGACCTTTTAAATTTACAAGGTTAAGATTAACTATATTTTTGTTGGATCTTTCAGCAAAGCAAGAACAATCAAACTTTCTCATTCATGAATATGTGAGAAACATAAGTATTAGTTGGGTATCAATAAAGTCAAAATTTGTTTTTAGAAAATAAATGGTGTTATTTATACTACGGTGATGGCACTCAAAATTGTTTTTTTTTAAATTTTGATTTTGGTTGTAGTAATTAATAATTTCATCTAGCTCTCAACAATTTTATAAGCTAAAAATATTTTATAGAATTTTAGGAATGCAGCAATTGACAACCCAATCAATCAAACATTGAATTCTATTTTATTAAAATTACTCCCGTGCGGTTCGTTCATCACAGGTATTTCTCAAATGAAAATACTTAGTGGCAAGCCGGTTAGTTAAAAATGATTTCAATCTTCGAAGTGACGGACGCGCTGTAACACTTATGCAGTCGCCAAAGACATCTTATTTTATCCTTGATGGCTATCTTTTGCCATCAGGAATCCTCACCAAGTGAGCGATTACCTTCGGAACAAAAACACCTTTAACGTGACTCTTGGAGCGAAAAAGCAATAACAAATCTGCAGTTTCTTGATTAATTAGCGCAACAAACAATTAGCGGCGTACAAAGTAATTTCCTCTAACACCCCGAGCTCTTCGAAGTTTCATTAACTACCAAGCAAATATCTCCATCCCCCCCGGTCCCTATCTCGTTAAAATTGCGTGATCCTGGTCTTATCTGTAGCTAGTATTAACCTCTTGCGAAGGTTTGGGACTTAATCTGTATCTCGCACGCACTGCTAGCGCCCCCCACATTTTGCAATTAAATCACGTTGTAGAAGAGGGGAGATACGGCAGGGGTGCACCGTTTTGATTTATCGTTCCGACTCGGCCCCTCAAGCAAATTTTGCGGGGGCGGATCTCTGGTACAGCAACCCCATATTCCTCGCCCCAATCTGGTGTATTTCTGTTTGGAGAAAACTGCCAATGCTTTCTGTGGATAAAATAAAATAAGCTTTTATCAGTAGTATCAGTTAGAAAAAGATTTTATGCTCTAAAAAGATAATGTCTAAAATATTTTTTTATATGATTATTTAATTATTTTTTTTCGAAATTGGTAGATCTAATTAAATATTCAACTTCCATTGTCAGTAATTTATCAAAAATGAAGAACAAAATTATGTATTTCAATGTCAATCCGACATTTTTACAAAATCTTATAATTTGTTAAAAAACCGACAGAAAGACTTATTTACTGTTGTCATACTTTTTCATTAGCTTGCTTTTTGATTTCACATATATTAAATATCGACAATGCATTATAGTCACCTAAAAAATTTGAATTCGATATTTTGAGGAACCTTTACGTTCCTGACTTTCCTGAGTTCAGAAAATATGTTTCTTGAAATTATACCTGTTCATCAGTCTCTCCCTTAACCTGGTTTCGCAAACGATCTTTAAGCTAGAGCGATTGAATTTGGGATATCGGCTTTACACCAAATCTGCATATTTATATAAAATTTTGAACGAAATCCAATTAAAGGAGGTATGTCTATTTATATGTTCATATGTAAATGAAATCGATAATTCAAAAACCTAAAAAGCCAGAAAAATAAAATTAATCTAACTTTACAAATTTAACATCCTAAATGTAAATTCTTAAGAAATTTTGAGCGAAATTTTCAAAGGATTTTCGGTCTATTTATCTGCATTTTCGCATGCAATAAAATGCAATAATTCATAAGTTCAATGGCTTAAATCAGTAAATTCGATATGTGATCTTGTGATGCAACTATAGATCCTTTCCACATTCTTGTTACAATCAGTCAGAAAAAATAATCACAAAATACATATTCACACGATGATTCATTAAAAAGACAATATCTATGCCACAAGTTTATATTTTGTAACCAATGTTCAACAATGCCTTTCGAAGAATTCGCGGCCTTTAGCTATGTCCAAAATTGTATCTTTGGAAAGTTGGATAAAATCTTTATAGGAAAGTATGCTAGGCACTTTAGAAGAGACCACTCCTAATAGTTATTTTTCTTTTGCCATTTTGAAATTGTTTAACTTCACTGGCAAAAGCAAAATTAGTAATTATGTATGGACGATGTTATTTCAGATTACTAACATTACATAATTAAGTATGAAACCTAATCGAAACTTCGTCTTTTTTATGAACTGTTTATTGATTAAAAAATTATAACAACCGAAAAAAAGATAAGAAAAGATTTCAAAAATATTTATTCAAGTATAATCCTCCAAAAATATAAAAAAGTAAAATTTAATTTGATATTTTGTAACAATTAAATGCTTACTTAAAAATACTTCCTGCTGTGGCTCTAAAAAACGTCATAGCATTTGATAATATATAAATTTAAAAATGCTCCTCTTTTGAACTCCCCCTAGAAACATATTTTGGTACATGATGAAGCTACATTGATGATTTAGATTCAAGTTCAAATAAATGAATTCTTGAGATTCAAATAAATAAATTTACATTAAATATTATTTATCTTGCGAATTAAAAGACAATAATCATAAAAAATTTCTAATTTATCCAAATGATATGTATTTTATGAGCAGCAAGATCATAATTATATACAAAAAATTCTTTGTTAAATTTGTGGTTATTTGCATTTTATAATCAATTTATAAATATTTCAACACATTAAGGAACTGTAAAGTTTAAATCTTGGTTCTGTCTTAGAACCACTGAAATGCAACATGATATTCAATAGAAGTCATTGCATAGTAAAAAGAAATATATTTAAAAGCCTTGAAATATTTATCTTTATGATAAAATATAGCTTTAATGGCTATAATGGCTATATAAATATAGCTTTTTGTACATGGATATTTTTTTTGTTTTTCCTTGTCAGCGATTGAAATTAAAATTAATTTAGAAAAATATTAGTGTTTTTTATGAATTAAAATACATGGTTTTTGAACTTTTGCTTATCAAATAAGTTACTTAATGTAAAATAACATTATTTCTCTAGTGAAATCATATCCAAATTATATTAATATAAAGTTTCCAACTTTTCGTTAAATAAGGAAAGTTATAACGACTACGCAATTTGTTTCATGTAATTCCTAATTACAAGAAAATTTTATCATCTATAAGAAAACATTTTGATTGCATTACCAAACAATTTGGTGTTATATGAAAAAAATAGGATATATAAGAAACTGCTCTAACAGTTGTTCTTTAATTTTTTCATTTTTAATTTAGAGAATTTTGAAAAATCAATCTATTTGTTAAATATTGATTATAATTTATTTCACCTAAATCATTGTTCAAACTGTCGTTCGGGATTCATTGATTATTTCGAAGCTGTTTGCATTTACTTAAAAAAAGTTTGTTTAATTGTTTTGGAGTCGTTTTGAATAATACATTTGAAGTAAATCTGGAAATCCTTTCATTCTAAATAATGGGAACAACTTTAAAAATGATCAATTTTATTAATGAACTGAAAGATGGATATTTTCTGCATAAAAGCAAACTTCTCAAAAGTTACTTTCATATATGTGTGTGTGTGTGTGTGTGTCATTATACATTATATGAACTCGTAATAGCACATTCGTTATGGACTTAAAATTAAACAAAATCTGGCAATTAATTGTTAAATAAGACCAGAGAATAATGAGAGAATTAAATTAAATTACTAGGGGTCAAATAGCTGCCCGGGTTCTTGTCCATTAATTTTATGCATTAAGGCAATCTCTTATTTTCATAAAATAACTACTAATAGATAATATATATATTATTAGATAGAAAATTTACAAATCTAATATCTGATTTAAAAGAGTGTCTGGATAGAATGTAAACTTCTAAATTTGCAAATAAAGAATCTTGAAAAAGATTTGAGAAGATAGGAATAAGTTCATTTTGCTTGCGCTATAAAACCAGCAAAACGCAAATACGTATCTAATCCATGTTAAATCTTCCATAGTTGGATATGTTTTATTATATGTTTATGATATGTTTTATTTAATAACTAAGTTACCCATTTATTTGTCACTATTAGCACTTATTGATATTATTAAAGCATTTTAATATGTTTTATTTTTGAAAAACTATCTTAAGCATTTCATTTTATTAAGAATGAACGAGAAGATATGAATTAATAACAATACATAAAAATATCTGGCGAAAATCCTTAACCTATGCCTAAACATCAGGAATAAAAATTAAAATATATATGTATATATCTTTTGTAAAGACATGGTTCGTTTTTCATAACAGCTTGAGTACTCACACTTACCTTTTAATTATTATTACGAAAAATTGCTAACCGCTGAAATTAAATTATAAATTAATATCAGATAATTTAAAATGGTAAAACGAATGGCAATTAAAAATAACGCTTGAAATAGTTTTAACGAGACGAAAGAGTGAATATTTCACCGCCAAACAGCAATTTAAAATTAAAATATTTTGAAAAAAAACCTTATAGCACATTATTTCTCCTCATAAAATGATGACATTAAGATAGAATTAAAACCCCCTGTATCCCAACTAGACAACGAAGCCATAGGGAGAAAAAAAAATCTTACAATTTCACAGAAAGATATAATAAAATGGGAGGAAGGGCGAAAAGACGCCAATTGCGGCAACCTTTCCTCTGAAGAATAATCGCACCTCTGAGGCGCGTTTTGGTCGCTTTTCGTCCAATCGGAGCCATATTACATAACCTCGGAATGGGATGGGGGCAGCAAATGCTAATTTTATTTCCATCTAGAGATTCCTCTATCGGGAATACTTGCCCAGAATGATTTAATATCACAACTAATGGTTAATAACCCGCTCGCGCTTCGCACCTCTCCTGCAGCTCCCTTCTCCCTCCACCCAAATGAACAGCCGCGATTTTCACCACCATGTTTATATCATTTCCGTGGATCTTTTTTTTTATGATCTTTTATTATTATTATTTGGAAATGAATGGATTATACTGAAGTTCTTTCAAGTTTCGAAAGGAAAAAAAGTAATTCTTGAACTGAAGAATATAATAATAAATTTCAAAAATTGTTATTTTCTTTTCTTTTAGATTGCAGCTTTAAATACCTGTAGCTATATGTGGTTTTAGAATCAAAAGGCATGCTCGACGGGTATTGCTTGTGCTCGATTGTGCATGAAAAAATGTCTTTATACTGGAGTGAATATGTATTCAGTGTCCTTCAATAGCTCGTAACGTATGAGCATATTTTATCAAGCAGTTAGTTATGGAAATATTCATATAAATACTATCTTAATCAACACTATACGTATGTTCATTTATGTTGATATAAATAGTCTAAACATTTCTAAGAATTCTATGTACGAATTTAAGAATTTAA
This sequence comes from Argiope trifasciata, assembly GCA_026543055.1. NCBI lineage: Eukaryota > Metazoa > Arthropoda > Arachnida > Araneae > Araneidae > Argiope > Argiope trifasciata. The sequence continues at coordinate 2,634,719 of JAPMOQ010064907.1, read as the reverse complement.
TGAAACATTCATCAGTGAATAAATTAAATGTGCGATTGTGGGTTACGAATGTTTCATGTTTAGTTTTTAAATATTTCATTTTCTAAAATTTTATGCCCCTTTTTAACTAAAAAGACCTCTTTTATTTTTAAAAAAATTATTGGCTTATTTGTTTAAATAAATAGAGTATTTTAGAAGTGAGAAATGTGAAGGAAAGAATTATTGCGCATGCTATCTTTGCCAGCTTATGAAAATTTGATTATTTAATGTTTCATTTAATTAAAAAATCCCTTCAGAAAAACTTACTGTTTAAACTAAATGTTAAAAAAATATCTAGAGAGAAATTTGTCTTTCAATGAAACAATTATAGCTCAAGATATCTTTACCAGGATGTAAAAATGATTTTCTTTCCTCCCCGAAACAGTATTTAAACTGCAACATACTATCGGCATAAAGTTTTTTTTTTTTCTAAGATTGATCTTCAAAAATCTAAAGGATCTAACATTTTTTTTCCCCGAAAATTAGGATAAGAAAATTCTCTGAAGAGAAACATATAAAAATTGAAGAAATTTTAAACGAAAATATGTAATATTTTTAAGAAAAGACTAAAAGACCCTTTCAGAATTACTGGTTTCGATTAAATAAACGGAAATCGCATTCTAAAATTCATTTAATTACATATTTCATACAAAAATCAAATGCTACAATAAAATATATGATGATTTTGTCAAGAAATTCTATAGAACAAGGTTTCTTAAATTATAAGTTACTATCTTATTCAGAGTAACAAGAAGTAATAAAGGTATGATGAAGCACACAAACACAGGTTTCTTTCCCTTTTTTGGTACCCCATTCATTTTATTTCTCCTTTTAAATATTGAACATTAGCTCTTTTCCACAGGTTTCTGATCATTTGAGATTGATTAAGTTTTTTCATTATTACTTATTTTTCAGTTAAAGGCGTGTGACATTTACCAGACGAAAACGGGGCCATAAAACCTGCAAAAGTCCAAATGCAAAAAGGGTCGCTAGGGATAAATGCTTCGAATTATGCAGTTTTCACAAATTTCCTGTATTACATTGACTATGATAATTATATAAAAATGATCTTTTACGGAAAACTGATTAATTACAGTTTTTATTAAGTAAATAACGCAAATAATTTAATATTCAATTTTCTGAATACACGGCACAATATCTCCCCAAAGGATAATAGTCCAGAAACAATGTACGCTTTTTATGCCTCGCTAATAGTTTTTCTTCTCCCAGCGCATTATGCATGCACATGAATTAGGCGTGCGCAAGAAATCCGGTAAATTAAAAACAGAAAAGCGCCTGGGAACAAAACCGCATAAAATTAATTTGCCTTGCCTCAGCAGCTTTAATTAGGCAGGTCCCATTTTTATCGATAAATGATTAGCGCTGCAAAAAAGGGGAAGAAATTCATATAGATATATTCATAAGTGCCCTTGATTTTTCAATTCCAGGCGCCGCTGGATTTTTAATCACGCAAACACGCATGTAATCTCACGCGACGCCATAGCTCAATGTCAAATTGCACCTCGGGCGAAATTATTCAGAATTAAAAGCAGTCGCGATCCGAAGAGAGTAGAAATTCATCCACTGTTTGCATGGGGACAGGATTATGTGGAATACTTTTTGAGAAAAAGAGTTGGTTAGTAAAATTTCTGTATGTATTTCCTGTCCGAAATAATTTGATCATCGTGTGTATGATATGTATATAGTGCGTGGATATAGTGATTAGACCTAATATATTCTATCCACGTAATAAAGAAGACGATGTAAGCCTGTGGAGAAATCAATATTATGCAAATTTTAATTTGCTTATTTAGATGTTGTTATTATTAAGAAACAGTTTACATCGGTCAATTCCTTAATAACATTAATGACAAATGCCGTTGTTTACTATTAGCACTATGCTCGATCAGGTAAACATAACTGAACAATGTCCATAATTGTAAATTTTTCTCGACATTAGTTTTACAAGAGTTTCCAAGTGAAACATTATTTACATGTTGATTATTTCACGTTTATACAAATGAATTTAATTATTTTAGTAAATCGTAAGTGATGTCACGATAAATTATTTTTGCCTTAAATAAAGTAAAAACATAAAATAATTCTGTTTAAACAAATATCTAATAAACTATAATAAATTCATAATAAAATGTACAATATACTTAATCTAGTGTTTAATCAGAATTCTAAATTCGTTCACATTCTTTTTTTACTATGGTGTTTTTTTCCAGCTATTTTTGTATATAAGTGAATCAATATCATTTCAAATTTGATGAATAATCTTTTGAAATAAATAATTATCCCAAACGAAAGACCACTATTGCGTAAGTTGCTATATTCTCAAGTTATTTTATTGCTAAGGATTATATCTTTTACCATACTTATATTACTCGTTATTTACGACTTTCATTTTTTTAGTCGACTTGGCGAAAAAGAATTTTGAAAAAAGATTTTAAACTAGAATACAATTTAAGCTCTCAATTTTTCTCATTACCCTCTGTAAGGAATTACGAACGAAAAATAAATAAATTTCTAGAGCCCATTCAGAATATTTATAGAAAGTTTTGATATCAAAATTTTTTTCACTTACTGATTTTGAAAAATCTAATTAAACATGTGTTGCCTGAAATAACGTATATACAATTAAAATAACAACCTATAAGTGTTATATGCGATATTCAAACTTAAAGATTAAAGGAGGAAAATTAACTTTGTAAAATCACAAACGACTTTTGTAGCGATTTTAAGAAACGCTAGCAAAGTGAAGAAAATTAAATATTTTAACTGAGAACGGTTGCAAAATTGGTAGTTTAAGTTTATACGGTAAATGTATGCTTCATTAGATAATTCTATCGCGTCAAATTGTTATCTTTGATGTGATTAATTTACAAAGAAATAAGTTTATTATATTCTAAAGTTAACGTAAAACGTGAATATGCCTTTAAGCGAAGTACAGCTTTTTTCTAATTTTTCATTTTTTAATTAAATTCATAAATATAATTTATTTAAAAATGATCATGTAAAATTTTTTTATTTTTAAAATTTGCTATACAGTTGTCTTCTTTTATTTGAATAATAGATCATTCTTTTATCAATAATTTTTATCAAAATTAATATAATTCTCTTAAATCTGGTTAAATAATGTTAAGAAGAAGTTCAGCCTTGACTTATGAGGCTAAACCTTCCCAATAAATTTTTTAAAAGTTTCTTTTTGCAAGAAATTTCCGAAATGAACGACAAAACTTACATTTGATGGATGTTGTATTTTGCTTATGAAATTTTTCTGAAGATGATTCAGGGCAAATATTTCATAAAAATCAAGCAATTTCACTAATAACAAAAACTAAATTTAATGTTTACTTCTACCAGGACAATAATAAGTCAAAAGTACGTTACATTTACTATTATTGTGTCACAAAACATCAATTATAAAGAATTTATCACTAAAAAATACACTTTGACAGGAGGGGGGGGGGGAGAAGCTTTCTAATGATCGAATACCTACGAACACCATTACAAACCTACAAATGTTTTATAATGCAGTGATTTTTGTTCAGGACCAAACTTTGTGGACAAATCTCATTGGATTTTTTTGGATATATGATGAACTCTGCTTATCCATGGTGTAAAGGCATGCCATAAATTTGAATTCTTTAGAAATAAATCCATATAGAAAGTCTCAACCACATGCTGGAGGCATGAATCTTGTATGAGAGAGCTCGGCATCTGTTATCGATATCCTATAGACCTCCCATCTTCATCGCTTATTCTGCGTTGGTCTCCAGCAGACCCCAAACTTTTCTTGAAAACTTACTGCAGACATTCGCTCATTTAACATTTTCCCTCCGTGTTAGCAAAAATTGAACTTGGAGATTCCACAATGAGTGTGTTCGCTTGGCCTTTCTAATGGGTCTTTGGCGTGCACCACGTCTTGCCATTTCTCCTGCCCAGAGAGATGTATAATATTTTCTGGAGACCTATATAGAAAAGGCTTGAAGCAATATATTTGACGTTTTCTTCGCGCTGTGGGGAGAAATGCTAAATTTGCATGGAGAGTTTAGGAGTGATTTTTCGAGCTACGAAACTTGGGGCCTGATTTTTTTTTTTTTTTCCTTTTTAGATATATATTTCTTTCGACTGTTTGATGTTCCGTTTATGATACATCTGATATTTCTATTTGAAGGCAACGAGATCTGATATATACTATGAATCTGAAAACGGTTACTTACGATTAGAAATTATATTTCTGCCAGTAAAAACACTATTTAACTGAGATCTATGTATATCTATTAGAGCATTTCAGAGAAATACTCACTCTATAGTTTTACTAAACTTTCAAACAGACTCAACAGAGACATAAAATTTATAACAGTCAGAGAAAACTTCATGATTACTTAATACTTTTAAAGTTCCTTTTCTTTATAATTCCCTTTTTTTTCCCTCGAATTTTTTTATGAGGCTCCCTTTAAATTTTACAAAGGAAGGGTTATGGATAGAATTCTGCAAGGAATAAATGAATTCAATGAAAATGAAATACTTTCATCTTGTTATTGTGTATCAGATTTAACGTAAATGAAAACAGGTGCCACTTCGGTTTCATAATTCAAAATCAAGAGTACAAGGCTCTAATCAGCTTATAAAGTATATTAAATTAAAAAAAAGAAATTTTTACTTTGTCTTATACTTAGTATAGGGAAAGTATAGTCATTTTCGAAACATTCGAACTCGAGATTTTTAAAAATCTACACAGTTAAGAGCTCCATGAAAAAAACGCTTTCGGAAAATGTCCATCCATCTGTGAAAAAGATAATCAAAAACGCTTTGAGTTAGACGGTTGAAATTTGGAATTCGGTTTTTAAAAGAAATTTGTAGTTTCTATCAAATTTTTATAGAAATTCAGGATTATTATCTTTTGCTTTCTGCAAAAAAATTGTTTTACAATTTATTGAATGTTAATATTAATGCTCAATAAACTACAGTTTAATTTTTAATCCTTCTATAATTTAAATTACATAACTATGTTTTTCACATCAGCAAAATAAATCGAGATGATTTTTCAATTTTATTCAAAAACTGATTTAAAAATTCCGATTTAATTTTTCTCACCATGCCAAACTGTCACTTTCTTTTTTTGGAGTAAACTGGTGAATTCAAACTGTTATTTATGTAAGAAATATCATCCTAAAAGAGTTAATTGCCCAATATTTGATGAGGGAAAAAAGTAACCAAATCTAGTTGAGAACAAAGTATTAAGCTTACGGATAAATCATTCGTAGAATTACTGATTTATGTTTTTTTTTTTTTCTCCCCCCCCCCGGATTCGAAAGTTTAGAGGACAAGTTCTGAAAGGAAGCAAGCTGTTGTATCTCATCTTGCCGAACATCAGCGGAAGTCTAATCATATTTATACAATCCGGGTTACCTCTTGATTGACGGCTTGCGTCACTTAGCGACCCTCTTTTGCCCCCTTCAAAGCTACACCCCCTTCAGTTGATGATTAGGAGGGTGTCGATAACGAGGATCTGATGGATGGTTCAAGAGATTCTCAATCAGCCCATTGTATCAAGGAAATCCCACTGTACTTATGATAGTTTGGCCCTCCCTCGCCCGATGGAGTTATGGAAGTAAATTGAACCCTAGCAGTGTGGGGAGAGGCTGGAAGATTATTCGTCTTAAATTTACCTTTCTAAATGTTCTTTTCTATTCGCCGAGCTCAACAATGACTGATGAAATAGCTTGACGCAAAAGCGTTTTGTTGCTCCTCACAGTGCCAACTGAAAGCATCTCAAGAGTTATCTTATTGGACTTTTGAAAAATCGTGTTTATTTATTTTATTGTTTTTGAAAGCTCAGAAATTCTAATCATTCGGAAAAATAATGTGAGGAAAAATATAAAATAAAATCGTGTTTTAATCTTAAAAATACATGCTTTTTTTGCTGCGTTAACTTTTACCAAATGAACTTATGAGGTTTCCAATATTAAATTGGATTTATTGAGAAAACCCAAGCTACTAAACTAAACTAATCTTGATAAATGAAAGTAGTAATTTACAAGAATCTACAATTATATGTCATATATCTATGTATTTATAAAGAAAAGTATAAAAATAATACATTTTAATAAAAGTAATAATAGTTTTAACATTAACTTAGTTCAATAGAAACTTCTGCAACTAAAAACGTTTGCTATAGTTTAAAATTTGGATTTTCTTGGAAACACAAAAGTGATTAGACTGAGAGACAATGGTCGAACCCGTCCGGCTTTTCTGGTCACCATCCTCCTAGATCAGGCTTAGGGAGATACTGGGACTGAGACTGCATCTAATATTTTAGTTGATTAAAAATTAGCTTTCAAATGACATCAATATTTTAACATATAACTTAAGCTTCTATTTTTAATGAATTACATTATTCTATTTTTATCGAATATTTTAACTACATTTTTCAACAATATATTTCAGACAAAACAATAAAATTTAATCTGTTCGAGTACGTTACGAGTGAAAGGGAAAAATTATCTTTTATCAATATGTTGTTAGCAGAATAACAAAAATTCAAATTAAAAATAAATAATTATTGAAAATTAAACATATAAAAATGTAATTTTCAGCATGTGTCTGGATGAAATGAAATAAATTGGAAATGTGTTTTTTCGAAATGAGTCTACAAATGTTTTTGAAAAATGAAGAATGTTTAGCTTTTAAATAAACGGGGATAAACTTCAATCAACTCAGTCTCTAAAACAGGCTAACTTATGAATATTTGAAGTTGACTATTTAATAAAAACGGGTAATTTTAAACCACTTCATCAACCATTTCATAGATGATACCCAGATCAACGTCCAGGATTTCTCAAGACTGACTGCCCTAAGAAGGAAAATGTTGAATGTTCCCAATATTTCCATTTAAAACTTCATAAGTTGATCAAATTTGATAGAAGATAGAAACCTTCATTTATTTATTTGAAAGTGGAAGTGTCAAGAACATTTCATAGAGCATGATTCCTTATAACTAAAAGATGTATAAAATTTAGGCTTAAATTTTTTTAATAATGTTTGTAGACCAAAATAAAACAAAATGTTATCATTCGCATTATTTAAATCTTTTTGAAAGTAAAACTAAAAACTTAATTTTTCGAGGAATCTAAGTAATTTTTGTTGAATAATTCTTATTAATAATATTACATACATTATTGTAATTATTTAGAATTACACAAAATGATTCAATTTTACTTAAATTTAAAAAAAAAATGCTTGGTTTCTGTAAAAAAAATGTTTTTATATCAATTTGCAGTTTAATCAATTCCACTTTAACGATCAAATTTTGAGAGAGCTGACAGATAATTAGAGAGACATGTAGTACATTAATGGCTTAAGGCCTTTATAACTGCATGAGTGAATTATATGGCTATCAAAATTTGAACCTTAAAAATATTTTGATTAAGTAGCTATTAAAAAAGAAGTTACATATAAAGTAATTACTTGACTATGACGTTACATAAAGTATTTAACTGATAATTTAAAACAGCAGTATGCTATTATTTTTTCAGAAATGAATAACAGAAAAATTATTCCATCAGATTGTATTAATTATTGCTTGTAGATGAAAAAAATAAAGATAATAATTATAAATTTTACAAATTTAATTTTTTGTATCAAAATGGATTAGTTATAAAATATATCAAGTTGATCAATCATCATACTAAATTTGTTTAACCGGATACAAGATTTAATAAATCTAAAAATCTTTAGATACAGATAAAATATCGACAGGGAAAAGGAAAATAATTAAAATGTCCAAACTGTTATGGCATCTTTTTTTCAAAAAATCAATATTTCCAAATA
>JAPMOQ010064907.1:2616380-2626849 GCA_026543055.1 Argiope trifasciata | reverse complement strand
CATCTTTTTTTCAAAAAATCAATATTTCCAAATAACAGTATTATTTCTGAAACTAAAACTTTTTGAATATAATACTTTTTTCCCTGAATACATACGCAATAGCATCAGTTTAAAGTAGGAATTAATCAATTTGTATTTTAAAAAATCACTTTGAAATTTAATATTTAAATGAATGTGCTTTATAAGTTCAATATCTGAAATAATTTAAACGATCTTTAAATTTTTGGCTTATGAATGTTTGTAATTTTTCAATGCATCAAAATCAAATATATTGTTTCTAACAACCATTAAATTTGCTGCTTTGAGTTGATAATATAAGTAAGGCAAGTTTATCTGATATCATGCCACCAAAAATATTTGGAGAAATTCTGAGCAGCAATTCGATAAGTATTAAAGTATTATTCATTATATTTTCAAATTTTACTTTATTTAATTACAGTTTGTCCCATAGGACTAAAAAAATTTATAATTCTAGTGATTGAAAAATATATCGCCAAGCAATCAATTTGGCGCTCGGGACACTTTTCCAATTGCAACCCTTTCTTACAAACACACGCAGACAACGATTATATACGGCTCGATTCAGAGAAGATAACAGCTGTAGAATCAGTTCCCCTCTCCCACGGAATAACCCGCCAACTCCGAACCTACTGAAATAAAACCTCCCTGCTAAAAATCCTCCAAAAGATGCAATAGACCCAAACAGAAAACCACGGCAAGGTGGAAAACGAGATGATATTTAAGTTCCTGTTCGAATTATACCATCATCCCTTCCCACCCCCAAACTCCCCAGATCATTGAGTAGAAAATAAGAGGTTACGTCTCATGTACGGAGGGATGTTGGTATAGGGAGAGAGTGGGGGATTCCGTGTAAAATCCCCCCCAGCAGCTGAAGTGTGCATTTGCATAGAAAGATGGAGGAGCGAGAGCAGCCACGCCCCCTTGATTCCTCCCCGCTCTAGGAATGGACGGAGAATGGAAATTGCTTCGCGTTGCCAAAAACAAACTAAAAACTTTAGTTTTATCGAATTTTAGGGGAGTTATTTCTTTTTCTTTTCCTTCCTTTTTTTTTCAAATTTTACTTTTTCTTTAATATTATTTTGTTACCCGCTGGAATTATATTTCGCGATTGAATTATTTTCAACCTCATCCCGCACATAGCCCCGTTTTTAAACATTTTTTTCCCCCCATCGTGGTTGCTTGTATTATTACTTTGGCGGCGGTACAGTGGAGAGTGTGTGGGTAATTTTATTTATTTGCGCAGATTTATTTTTAATATTTTATTTTCCGTTATTTTTCGGTCGTTAAATTTATTTTGGAGTCCTCCCTCCCTCACACACTTACCCTTTCTTTCCTATTAATGGTGGTTTAACGGTATGGTCGGAATAGGTAATGGGATAGAGAAAGGGGGAGTGAAATAAAATGAAAAGTAATATGAAATATTATTCAGAAAAAAGTTGGGAAGAAGAGAGAAGATTAAAAAAAAAATGCAAAACTTTTCTTCATGGGTTACTAAATTGTTTCAGTGATGAAATGTATTTCGCGCGCGCATCGCCGAAATGTTATCAATTGCTTGAATAAAAAGTAGTTTTTTTTTATTATTCTTTTTTTTTTCTGAGAAGGTTCTTTAATCGTGCTTTGTTCTTAAAGAAATTCTTTCTTTTTCTCTTATAGTTAAATTCGGTGGTAATGAAACTATTTTAATATGGCAAATAGAAACATAAAAAAAATAATATAAATAACGTGGAAGAAGAACTGAAATTATTTTTGAGCGTTAGTAAATTATTTTTGAACGTTATCAGAACCACTAATGAGAAAAATCATAAAAAGCAACTTTTTTGTGTTAATCAGTTATTGTTTAATAAATGTATCGTCGTATAAAAAGCCGCAAATAGAAAGTGATTTATTAAATCTCATGATAATTAATTAATTTTTCATTAAAAAGCTTTTGAAGTTGGAATCGATAGTATTTTTATTGTTAGGTATTTATGTTTGGGATTTATTTAGGAAATTTTCAAATTAGAAATTGTTGTGCAAATTAAATTCTATTTAATTTATGTTTCAGATATAGAAAAGAAGGAAATTGAAAAATATAGAGTAGTTTCAAAATCTTAATTGAGAATAAGTGAACTTAGTTATTACAAATACAGTTATTATCTAAAAAAATAAAATTTCGATAGCAGATTTGAATGAATTTTATTCCTATATACATTTTTGCTGAAGATTTGGAGGAGACATCAGAAGAAGTGATCATTTGTTATGATTTATTATTATTTATGATTATGATAAATGTTATTTAATTTAATTTTGAATTTGTTATTTAATTTTTGGATTTGTTATTTAATTTAATTTAATTTTGAATTTGTTATTTAATTAAATTAAATTAAATTTTGATATTATTTTTTAATTTAATTTAATTTAATTTTGAATTTGTTATTTAATTTTATTTTGGAATTAAATCGCATAAACAAAGTAATCTGTTTTTGTTAGATGAGTGTATTCTGAATATTTTTTTAATTCCGACAATTTTATTTTGCAAAGTCATTTGATAGTCAAAAGTTAATACTGACCTTTTTTGTTAGTATTGATTTTCTTAGAAAGAAAACAAAGTACATATGGAGACCTTTAAGTTGTTTAGTGAAATTTTGTGAATTAGAACATTTGATTGGTTATCTATAGACTGTTATCTACCCTTTTATCTAATTTTTTAAATTTCCTAGCTTTTTTTCTGACAACTAGAGCTGCAATTTATTGATAATTTTAATAAAAATGCTTTTGTTTAGTATTGAAAAAACTATTTTTACTATTTTTCTTTTGAAGCGATAAAAGAATAATTTTTAATGGAAAGAATTTTTTTCTTCATTCTTTATCTTATTGATTTAATATGATTCTAATACTTTTCCTGGAGTTACTAAGAAAGTATTAATAAAATGTTTGTTTAGTAAATATGTTCAGACTAGTTTTCTAAAAATTACTGAATATTAGTCAGTAAGTCATTAAAGACAGCTTTTCTACTTCTCTTTTATAAATGGCATTAATGAATGTATGCTGAATTTTTTTTGCATACTACCATTTAGGTTTCTATATCCAAATGACGAACAATGACCCATTGATGTAGTTGCATTAAAATAGTTCTTTAAAATATTTATTTAATTATTTTTGTTTCTTAATTGTAGATTAGAAATGTGGAAATGAAACTCAATATTCCTGTTTTGAATTCTACATCTCTTGCTTGCTTCGAAATGTACATTTCTAATATCTAATATTATTTTTCAACTTCATTATCATTAAAAAACATTTTGATTAAAGACGCTAATTTCTAATATAATCGTTTTTATTTATTCTTAACAATTTTTTTTTCTCAGAATAATTTTTAAAAAATATTTCTGACACATTATGGATGAAAAAATCCGATAGTTCCTTCGTATGTTTTAAAATAATGTTTAATTGGCTAAATTTGTAATTTTTTAATATTTCATTTTAAAATTTAAGCCAAGAAATCTTTAATCTTAAAGTAGGACACATTTAAATATCATTCAAACTTGTTGTAATATCCAAGCATGCATACCGGTGGTGATACGTCAATTTAAAAAAAATTGTAAAAGAAATATATTTCATTAAAACGTTGTTCACTACACACTACTCAGTCCTTTCTTGTTAAAATCACTCAACTGACTGAATAATAAATAAATCTTACGTCTTTCATCTAAAATCACAAATGAAAATAAATCCACTCAATTCCTCATTCATTTCTGAAACAACGCATCACTTCATTACCCTAATCAATATGAAATCTGCGTATAAATTAAAAAATCATATTAAGTCCCACCATCTTCACAGATCCGCTGTCATCATTAATTCAGCGAATAAACTGAATTCTTAGAAAACTTTCACAATCCCAACTCCAAACGAAATCCTCCACGGAACTTATAACAATTACTTCCCATCCACCATTCCTGGAATCGTTAATTATTGAATAAGCAAGTGGCTGTGGAACTGTTTTGAGTCGAGAGCGTACGGAGGCCGGTAAAACAACGAAGCAGCGTAATTTAATGAAACGACCGACGCCCGTGTCTTTAAGGCGTAAGAATGACAAGTCCAGGCTTGAATTTTCATTCAACAATCTTGAATTATTAAAATCCTCTGTCCCCGAACTGCTCTTCTTTTAATCAGCGCCCCGTTCCGAACCGTGCCATAATAGGCTCCTGGATTATTTAAATTGAGGAAACACTCTTTTGGAAAATCCTCTCCTCCGCCTGAAACGGAGCAAATTAAGGCATTAGGAGGGGCTGTGAATTATGGAAAGGACTAAAGCTCCGATGACAAAATTTTGTCAATTAGGGTTAAAGTCGTGCGATCAGAGTCAAAGTGGGATGGCAATTTTTTCCCCGATTCGCTTTTTTTATATGTTGGAGAAAAGAATTTGCATTAAACTTTCTTTGGAGTAGCTTTAGTTTTTGTAAGAGGCTATCCAAACGCCAGAATTCACAGTTAAAATGTTGTAAATTTACTGAATTAAAGAAAAGTTGGAATCATTTAATGTATTGCTTTCAATAGATAAACCGAAAATGTAATGCAGTAGTGTAAAAGGTTTCAATCGGATATAAAATATTTTGGTGAACATTAAATTGGATTGTAAAAGGTGAAGATAACTGACAGTTTTTTCTTTTAATATATGGCTTCTTCAAAATGATTTGCATTATTATAATATGTATATGCTACTGCTCTTTTATAATTTTATTTCATTACCTGGTTTATTTGGAAAAACTTCTCATACTCGTCTTTTCACGTGACTATCCCGTGTTTATTGTAAGCTTGTTGCCATCAGCTGCAATGACATTATGTTATGCGGTTACCTTTATATAATTTTATTTATTAGTATGTCTGATACATTTTTGTCAACAGAGTGGTTCTTAAGAAAAAAGAAACAGCAAAACCAAACGTTAAGTTTTGTATAATGCTAAGAATTTAAAATAAGGATCAAATTTTAGAAAATAAATAATAAAATAATTATATTATGCACTGTAAGCAGCAATATTCAAAATCTGTAAAGTTACTAAAGGGTTTTTACGTTATATTGGGACAAAACTCTGAATTTTTTTCATTGATGAAAGATAGATTTGAGTAAAATAAGAATAAAGACCAACAGAAAAGGTGCAAAAAATGTATAACATTAAAATTTTTCAGATAACAATCATCAAATATGCTATATTTAATTATTTTTTACTAAGATAGATTTGAGCAAAACAAAGAAAAGGACCAACAGAAAAATTGAAAACAATTTAATATGCTATAACCTTTCAGATAACAATCACCAACTATGCCTAGTTTAATTCTTTTCTACCATGCAGAAATTTCGACACACTAATTTGACATTTTTTAATGCGTAATATTAACTATAATAGATTCTTTACAGTACATAAGAAATATGTTTCACAGTAGAGAGAAAAAAGAAAGAAGTGATGAATGAAAAGGAATCAATTTTATAGGAAGCTCTGATTTCTAAAGGGGCAAACTGGATTTCAATATTTACCATAAAAAAAACTATTTTGAGCTTATACCACTATTTAGCTTTTTCAAAAAGTTAAGAGTGCTTCAGGATAAGCTACTGTCGTATTCATAACCTTTTAACCCCAAAGAAATAATTAATAAATTTATAGCTGGCTTATTAATCAACATAAGCAATTGCTAAAATAAAACTTTGTATCTTTAGGTTTCACTCGAACAGTTTTAAAGTCCAGTGGTTCATAACATAAAAAAAAACCAAGAAAATAGCATAGTATTTATAACTAATGGATACTTGTGCAATAAATGAACTAAAAAAGAAACGACTTCATCATCCACCACATTTAATTACCGAAATATATTCTGGGAAATGACCTCCTAACTCTCGTTACATCTGCCCACTTTTCCTCCAAATAAGAATCATTCTTCAAGCGAGTTAATGTCTGGGCTTTCTGCCTAAATCGCCGAGCTTATATTTGATATGGCATATATGCACTGCCATCAAGTCTCCAGAGAACAGCCTCGAAGGGATTTCAAAATTATCATTTTCTTCATAATTATCGTTGAGATCTTCCTCTCCCTCCCACCTCCTTTCCATCTCCTGCTACAGAGGAGCCAGCGCCACTAAGATTTTCCATTAAAACTTCGCCCCCTTCGTCCTAAAGTCCAGAGACCTCCAATTCAAAGACGGAACTCTTAATTAATCCGCTAATTTAGTTCCTATTAATTTACTGCCGGACGACGAGAGCGATATAAGATTCTTGAGTACTTTGACGCCTCGCTAAGGCTCCAGGACAGATGGGGGTTAGGTGGGGAGGGATTGGGGGACATTAAAGAGTTTACTGACAGAACTGCTCACGAAGGGTAAATGCCTGATTTAGGGACTTTCTCTGTGTTTAGGGGAACAGCAATTAAAAGAGTTTCAGGAGTTTAATAAAAAGAAAAAAGCCGTGTTTAAATGCAGTCTAAAATTTGCGTATTATGTAAAAGTAGTTTAAAGGAATTAATTTATTGTATTGTAAAAGATAAATGTATCAACAATTCACTTTTCCATTCCAGTTTGGAGAGTTCTAAAATGAATACTGGTTATGATATACCAAAAACGAAATGAGAAATTCTTCGTTTATGAAATGCTTGTACAATAGAGTTTTTATATTTGAATCATAGACGTTAAATAAATTCATTTTAGTTCCACTGCGTGTCCCCCAAAATGAAAAAAAAGCGCATGACATAATAAAAAATATATATTGTAGTCATCCGTACAATCGCGTGTTTCTTTTTACTGAATCTCATAAAAATGGATTCCATATTGTAGATTTACAGTTATTATTAACAGAAACTTTGCCTTTCAAGCTGAGCTTCGAACCATTGAAAAATATTAAATGGTTTAGAAAATATGAAAATTGCTCAAAGATATGAAGCAACAAGGAGTTTAGATTAAAGTTAATCGATTCATCGTTATTTTCAAGGCCATAAGGCAAGAAGTACAAACAGTCAACGCAGCTACTCGATTAGAATGGATAAAAAGTCATGTGGATCACAATGGCAACGAGACAGTAATTCCTTAAACAAGCAGGCCGTATTTGCAAGTTCTCCCATGCAATGTCCAGTTCTAAGAAGTTTCCTTAAATGTACATTAGAAAAATCTAATCTTAAGCAATGGCAAGAAAAATAAGACAACAGCTCAACTGGAAGAAGTGTTAACAAACCATACCTAAAAATCTCCCTTAACACAATACCATAGAATAGGTAAAGTATAACATTTTCAACAAGCGGTTCCCCATTCTTTTCATACTTCATAGGTTCCACATTAAAGATTCTAATCACTGTGTTTGAGAGAAAATAGGCAATCTATTTTATTATGCCATGGTTGCTTTCTTACCATAGTTCTTCACTTTGGTAAACAAATCCATGGCCTCTGTTCAATTTGGTGGTGCAGTGTGTTGAATAAGATCTCCAAAATCAAAACAACCAATCTATTACTTAGTCGAAAATCATTTGTTTTATTATTATCCCCAATCAAATCCTTCTCTAAGCAAATTAAATTTTAATCAAATTCCACGATTTTCCAGACGACACACAATTTTATTCTGTATTATGTAACTGTAGTAATGATATACAGCTTTTAAATTGAAATTTTTATCATATTTTTTAAATAAATCTTTTTGTGTATGTCTACCCATCTGAAAAGGGCTCTGAGGGGTTAAACTGGCGGTGAAAACAAAACGCATTCTAAAGAATTTTTGAAATTTATAAGGTCAATAACATAGTGTACTGCCAGTGTTGTTTGGCAGAGTATGCCCATTGTAATAACAGAAATGGAACTTCTTTGTTGTTGTTTAAATCTATCGTTAAGTGCTCACATAGCAACTGAAGTAGAAGTCTAAGTGCGACAATATATGGGAGAAATTTACTTCATGGTGAACTAAACCACATTTGTGTTTTGACCGAAAGGTGCAAAGAAAACCTCAATCTGCTATACCAGCATTGCTATACATCACATAAAATATAGATTTGCTATTGGCAATTTTTAAATAATTAATTTCATACTTCTTGTAAATGGAAATGAATTTTAATTTCTAATGTCAACTTTACTAAAGAATATGAAAATTATGTGCATAAAAATTTGTCATACACGGTTATTTGAATAAACTATTTGCTTTTCCCTCTGCATAAAATAGTTAAGGTCTTGACATTTTCTTACAATATTGAATCGATTAAAAAAGAAAAAATACATAAACTATCTTGTTGCGACCATTTGTAAAAAATATCTTATTGCACATCAATTAGCACATCAACATATTTCACTCAACAAGAATATAAATTTTAGAATATTCATTGTCCTTGGCGCATCTTTCAACGATTTCATTTCTGAATATCAATTTGGAACATGATCAGACCAGTTTATTCACCCTTTTTCATCATTCATATCAGTAAATTATATCTTATTCTTCCCTCGTAAGAAATAGAAATTCAACAACTATGACAAACAATCATTATATCTTTTTTGAATATGTGATTGAAACTGAATTTTTGATGTTGTGAATTGCTCCAGCCAGGTAGCCTGAAAGCAAAGCTAGTTTACTCAAATTTAATCAATTCCCTAATCTGTCAAATTGTTTCAATATTCAAAGCATGTTCACAAGCTGATTTAATAAATAGAAATCTTTTACACATTGATTTAGAAAACGCAATATAAAAATAAAAGAACAAATTACTTATGCAAATTGCAGAAGTCCGTAATGTCTCTGGAATCGTTGAATAATTGCTTCCGTTCGATAAATCACATCATTTTATTACTTTTGAATGTCGCATCGCCTTACTTCTGATTTACATTGCATTTTTATGACTTCGAATACTAATGAAAATGTTCGACTAGTTCTTGAAAAATTTTAAAAAAGAATGAAAAACTATTAATTTAAGATTAGATAGGGGCGACATAATGAACTAAAATGGATGGACATTTATTTTTCTTCTCACACCTTCTTCGCTTAAAAAAGAACTTTTTTTTTCTTTGAAAATCGAAATTATAAATTGCTTTTATTCTAAAGTGAGCGCTCTTTTATCTTTTTTTCTTTTGCGCCGTACTTTCGTTTTTATTTTCACTTCTTTTATACAATTATTTCTCCGTAAGGAGTCATTGCTGTAAAAGTGTCGATTTTGGTTCGAGAAGAGATATAATTATGATAATGAAGTTAATTTTGACTCTACTCTAGAAATGAATCGAGAAGCTTTTATATATATGGAATCGTCATAGACTTCTTTTTTAGAAATAAGTACTTCGTATTTCTTTCATCCTTAGACATTTACGGTTTTAGCTGAAAGAAAGTCAATTTTAATGAGCATTAAACATGACAAAAAAGTCTTTGTTAACTTTTAAATCTGATATAATTAAAACCATACTCATTTTAGTTAAAACTTTCTTATTTGCATAACCTAACAAATTAAAACCTTGATTAATTCTAATCAAAATTTATTTGCTTTGAACCGGAAGTTAAAAGTTAAGTATATTTTATGTTCTATTAGTTAATAAATAAGTTAGTAATGAAAAAATTCTAAATTTTACACAATTTTCAGTTTTATCAATCTATTTTAGTAAAATATTCTTGAGATTATAACATATTAAATAGGAAAAAAAAACTTTTTTTTCCTACTAAAATTAATCGTATAATAAAGCTTTCAATGTTGAATTTTGCGAGATGATCGTCATTCTATTCTTCTCCTCCAAATCCACAGACTAATGTCCCATTTTAATGAATTTTTTAAATCCTTTTCTTAGTCCTCTGGTTGCTGATATAAAATTTTCGCTTTCTTAATGTTTCATTTATTATTACAAACAATATAAAGTTCATTATCAAGCAAAGTAATTTTCTTATTATAAATATATATCTACTTCTAAGATTTAAGAACTTAGCTAGAAATAAAATTAATTTAGAAAAAAAAATCTATATTCCATGGTTAGAATGTGATTTAAAAAAATAATTATCTGAAGTCACAGTTAAATAATATAAGGGCAGTAATACAAGCAAGAACAAACTAAAATGAATACTTATTAAGATTATATTTTCGTAAAGTATCAAAAGAAATCAAATATTGCGTTTTTTCAAGTAATTACGCTATAAATATTATACGCATTAATCCCTTATTACTTCCTTAATTCATTTTTTTTAGACAAATAAATAAAATTTGTAAGTGCTTTTAAAATAATGATTCTGAAACTCTTCAGATGATAATCGATTTTTTTTTATTTCATAACTGCGTACTATTGATCATAAACTATAATGATTTTAATTGAATTTAATTTTGTTAATATAGAAACTTAATGTATGATATTTCTCAATTACTAAAGAAAATCGGAACATTTAATGTTTTTCTAAAAGATTGTAACTTGTAAAATAACTTAGGTTTCTTTATGAAATAAAGCCAAAGCTTTCATTCTTTTGCATAAAGACTATGCATAAAAA
>JAPMOQ010064907.1:2603955-2615980 GCA_026543055.1 Argiope trifasciata | reverse complement strand
TTAAAATGATGCTGTTACTATAGAATTTTCAGATACTCAAACCAACAGTAGGGAGTTGAAATTTATAAGAAATTTTATAATCTTCAATAAAATATATTATTTATACATTTTATTTATAAGTAATAAGAATTTTAATATTGTTAATAATGCATTTGTAAAATAAATAATAATTTCTGTAATGCAATCAATTTCTATAAAGTTTAGAACCATGATCTGTAATAAAGATTTGATTAATCTTAAAAATTATTTTATTTTGATTTAACAATTCCTAGTACATTGTTTAATTTTGAGACATTTTTATCCATTTTTATTAATAATAACTTCAATTCGATTAAATAAATTCAAAAATTTTATCTTTACGAATAAAAGTGCTTTCTTTTCCTCCACAAATTATTTCGATTGCTCTAAAATTAGGCGAAACAATTGAAATTTGCACGGTTAATTCAATTATTTATTTAAAAGTTTGAAAATATGCATTAAGGTTTTACAAGTTTGCAGAAAAATTTTACAAATATACAAAACACATTTTCATTGATACATTTCATGTCTCACAAAAATCTGTGTCATTTGATTTTGAAAACAAACGTTCCAACTTTCTTAAATCAACATTTCTTATAACCTTTAAAGAAAGACTATTTTGCTCAGTAAATACATCATACTCATAATTAGCGACTGCCAGTAGCACAACTCTTTGCATCAGTTCACATAACTAACGTAAAAGCAACGAAAAGTTGAATTTTGTATAATTCCAACAAGATGCATTGCAAAATCCTTTTCTTTTCTTTTTGTTTTTATTTGTAGGGATCATTAACGATGACTTGAAATATGAAACTGGAAACTTCTTCGAAAATGCAAAAGTCATACAGGTAGCAACAACATCGCATGCTTCTTGTCATTACTTCCCAACTTCAAAACTCGTCATCAATCAACACTTCCTGGTGATTATTTAGATATGAACTTGTGTTTGTTTACGAATTTGTAACCGATAGGAGGGAAATTTATTAAAATGGAATGGTTAGGAAAAGAAACTTCTCAGATATTTTACCATTCGTACAAGGTAAAATAAATCTGAAATTTAAAGTTTTGCAATCACTGATTTGAGATGCATCAAAGTAGTTTATTTGAACTTGATTTTTCATGAATAAATCATCAAAACTAACGGTGATGATAGATTGAAATATATTAAAATTATTTCATATAAATTTATTTAAAAAACATTTTTTGCCTTTTGGTTGCGTTTCATTTAATTTATATATATTTAAGAATTATGAGACAGTATTAGATGTCCAACCAAAATATATTATTTGTTTATTCTATTTAGTTTAAATTATTTTATTAAAGTGATTGCTTTTTGCAAGAAAATTTATAGAATTGCAGTCAAAACATTTAAAAATTAAATAAGCATCTTAATCACTGTGTTTCAAGTTATTGACGTCACTAGGTGGTAAAAGAGTATCAGCAAATTTTTAGGACTTCAGAGAATGTTGAAAAATTTAACTAATCTTTCATTACAAAAGTATTTAATTTTTCAAGAAATTAAATTCATTTTTATAAACCTATTAGATATTATTATTATGATCTGAATGATTTTTAGAATCTTATAAGAGATTGTTGTTTATTCATATTTTTGTTTAATATAATTGCTTTTAAGTTTTAACAAATTGCGAATACTTTATAATGAAGTTAAAATTATTTCGGATCTTTCTTTCAGCAAAATTGTTTATTATTTTTTTTTTCAAATTCTAAAGTTCCGCACAATGAAAATGATTTTCATTCTTAAGGAAATGAATAAATAAGTCTAATAGTAAGGTTATAAGTAAGGCAGTAATAGTAAGATTAGTAAGGTTTAATAACAATAAGTTTTATTTACATGTTAAATATTATCAACTAAATTAAAAGTTTTTAAACTCTCTAACCCCGTAGGTCAAAGGCATTTTGTCTGTTTTACCATCTCAATTATCCTGCTTTACAAATATTAATTATGTGATTTAAACTTTTATTATTTAAAAACTAAAGCATTAAACGTATCTGAGCCTTTATGTTTTAGATTTTTATCTCAGATTTGTGTATTAAGATATCCAACTACGTTAAAAGAGCTGGTTATCTACCACATTGGTGACTTTTTTTCCTATTATTATATTTTGTAGTTTAAACTTCCCTCTTTCCAAAACAGGTTATATTTTCTAGGAAAAGGAAGGACTGGCCTATCATCCAGGGTCACATATTTTTTCAGCTAAAATGTGTCTTTCACTTCAGTTTTCTAAAAACTTTAATTTTAATAAAAATCCTTCACCGTTAACACGATATCTCAAAATCTAATAAAGGTATTTACATAAAACGTTTAGCGATTGTTTTAAATAATATGGGAAATGAAATGAACCTAAAGTTTTATTGTTGGTGAAACACTTTTTTATTTATAGGCGATTTTAGAAAAATTAAACTGTGAATTTTTGGGAAAAATGCATATGTACGTATATTTTTACCCATAACTTCTATGCATCTCAAGATTTTTCTTAGAATTCGGTGCATTTCATTCATCACTGTATTTTATAACATATGTACAAAGAAAAATAGGACTGCTGCATTGCAATTTCGATTAGATTGTTAGCCATTTTGCTTAAATTTCATTAATATTTTCTACAAATTTCCCTATTTCTCAAAATATATTACATTTTCAAAAACTTTTTTATATTTGTAGTATTCATAATTGAAAATAAATTAAAAAACCATAAAAAAATTTGAAAAATTCAATTGTTCAAATTTTTTTTCCTTGAACGTAGTCCTTAAGACAATAGCTTCAAATTAATACATTAAGAAAATAGCTTCAAATGTATTAGGTAACTTTCCGCTTCTTTTATTGACCCTTTTTTGATACTCTTACTACTTTTGACCCATTTTTATCGAAACAATATATATTAATGATATTTTCAGAATTTTTAAATCTTACCCACTTTACAGAAACAGTACAAAAAGAAGGATTGACATTTTAATTTTAATTTTTTACTTCAAATATGGTTATCAATTATTCCATTTCGGTACACTAGGAAAATAAAATCATTCCGATTTCGAGAGTATTATAAAAGTCTTTTTCATAAATAGTAAATAAAATTCAATATTTGAAGTCTGTTTTTTCTTTCTAGAAATTCTTATAAAATGTTTCAAAATAAATTATATTATTAATAACCGATAATTATAGTTATTATTAATAATACTCAATTAATTACAGTTGTAACATAAATAAACAACTTTAAATACTTTCTAGACCCCCCGAAAGAAATATTTCAAAATATTATAAATAAGCTCGAAAAAGTTTTATAGGAAAATTTTTTAATAAATTCTCATGGAATTCTTCTACCCTCTGTTAAATTTTAAGCAAAAATAATTGCAAAAATGAAGTAATGTTTTGGGTAAACAAATGAGAGGGAGGTAGGGGCATACGTATTATCGATTATTTCCAGTAATGTGTATTTTTAACTATTCGTGTTCGCGTGTTAAGTTACAATATATGAATAGCTTTTATCTCTCTTTTGTCATTATAGAGTGATATTTATATATAATACGCGGCGTATGGTAGGATCTTTTCTTCTGAAATCATTCTAGAAAACTACAGTGATTTCCATAAATTTTTAAAACCGATTTCCTATTGCATGCTCATGATTTCAATACCGATTTTGTATGCATAATTCATTAAATAATTGAATATTTGCTGTTCGGCCGTGATTTAATAAGACGCGATAAATACCCCACAAAAAATATGTCAATTTTGGATGTTTGGGTAATTTACTCTTGCTGAAGGTACCGAAAATGACAGACAGTCAGAAATTATTTAGACTTTGCAAATCAACTGTCGTAGACAATTCTACCACTTCTTTTTCGCTCATGCTACAGTTTATGGGGTGATTTTAGAAATCAAGTGGGAAAAAAATGTCTAAGCAATTGCTATACCAAAGTTGAAAGTAATGTGGTATGTAACCGTACACCCTATATTTAACACCAAATTTGCTTATATCCTAAATCATAGAAAAAAAGGTCTAAATATTTTTTTTGTTTGTTTTCTAACGCTGGTTACGATCTGAATATGAAAGGGAAAAGATTTAGTAATGCATGAAATTAGACGAAGCCTATGATTAGTGGTTAGACTTTAACAGTAATATTCTTATATTTTTTGTAATAAAATTCTTCATTCAAACAAAAATATATTTTTGGAAAATTGTATAATAATACAAAAATGTTTAGATTCAAAGAGTTACTTCATAAATATTAATATATCATCAAGATGCTATCGTCGTTACTATCAAGTTTGCTTTTAATTACTTGTTCTGGTGAATGCAAGAAAGTATACAAATGTACGATTGGTTTAAAGCAATAAAAACTAGTCCGATCAAATGTATGCGTTAAGCATTGATTGCACTCGTTTTTGTGAAAGAAAATTGGAATTTCTTTTGGGTAATTGCATATTTTTCTGTAGTCTACAATTTAGGTATATTTTTACTCATTAACTCGTGTTTCATAGCTTTCGTCAATGCAATGGAGATAGTTCAAAAATTGGAATTACTATAGCTATGAATTTTATACAATAACTAAAATATTTACGCTTCTGTTTCGCAGAAGTTTAAAGACATTTTTCATTCAAATAAGTTATTACTTATCGATATATTATCGCACTAATGCTAGAAAATTATTCAACTTATGTTACAAAATTGTGATGAATCAAAATTTCCATAATCGTGGAAAATTGGTAAATATTACTGATGAATCCACTATAAATCAAATACAAACAAAACGAAAGAATGTTTCTGAAAACATTCTTTCATTTTGTGAAAACAAAACTTTAAAAATATTAATTTTAAGATTTAATTTATTGCCTGTTTTAACTTGCAACTGCATCTAAAATGTCTATTTGTTTGTTTAAATCATATAAAACTGCATACAATTTGATGGATTCGAATAAAATCTGGTTTGTACGCTCCTTAGCATCCTAAAGGATTTATTTTTCAAACTACCAATTATGTGTCGCTTATTCAAGAATAGGAACTTAAGTAACCTCTCTCTCTCTCTCTCTCTATATATATATATATATATATATATATATTCATTCACTGAACAGTGAGTGTTGTTTATTGGAAAGCTTTAGGTAATATTAATAATATTAAATATTGTTAATTAATGTTCAAAGCCCTAAAGTCTTGCAAAAGGAACTAAAACTGATTGATTAAGTCCTATAAGGTGAAAATAAAATCTTTATCGTTTATTCTTTCATGCATATAGAACGACTAATATTCTCGCACAGATTTTAGAGTTCTCTTTGATTATACTAAAAGATTTAATACGTAATTAAATTACAAGACGTCAATTAAAAAATTGTGCAAATTTTAACACCTATGAGTCAAAATATGTGCTTGTTTTATCATTGAATCCAAACAATCTACGCAAGGAAATTTTTCAATTATTTGTCATCAGATCTAAAATCTTTATCTCTATTTACAACAATTCTTTTTTCAATGGACAGAAAAAAATAAAAGAGCCCCATTGGATTAATGAAGTCCAAAAAATTAATATATGAGAAAAATTCAAAATGATTACATTTTGTAACACCTTTTGAGTACATAGATTCCACGGCAGATTAACGCCCTAAGAATTTTAAAACTTCATTGCTTTCCCTTTCGTTTAAAGCAACTGCTTTACTTCTTCGTTATCTCGACATACGTTTTCGTTAACATCGTTTCCCAAATGTAAAATTAATTTACAGCGTATCGGGCCGTAAAAAAGCGCTTTTACAGCTTTTAACACCTCTTTCCTAATTATTTTCACCTCCTTATCTGGCACTTTACGTGCCTCGCAAAAGCTCAGCCTTATGTTAGAAGAAAACCACAAAAAACGGTTAAAATATATTGAGCGGGGAAAAAACAATAGCAAATTTCCCGGTTGGGGATTTTATGGCTAATAAAACCGCGGCTGCGTTGACGATTAGGTAATAAACAACATATTAGCCGCATCCGCAAAGTTGGAAAGCAAGATAATTGATTTAAGTACAGAAGGATTCCCGTAAAACCGATGTGAGAATACATTTTCATTAACTTTTACGGTGCGCTTTTCATGTAGTAGAGTTAAATCGACGGATTTTTACCCTCTCTTCGCCAGAATGTAATTTTTGTTTATAGAAATATGTTATTTGGGAAAACGGCTTCTTCAGCTTGAGGGTTTGTCTCAAGGGTGGCAGAAACGATGTTTGCGGAATTAAATATTTATGGGATCGAAAAATTAATAAGATTTTTATTTCTTTCAAATAATCTGTTTAGAACCTAATTTACTGTTTTATGCCTTACAGTTTTCTTTCTAATTTACTGTGCCGGACTTCTTTGTCTTTTTAATGTCAAAAAAAAAAAAAAAGCTTTTTAGTAAAAGTTTTTTTAAACATAAAATTCGGCAGAAAATTTAATTAATCAATGTGAAAGATAAATATTTCTATATTCATTAAAAAGAATGTTCTTCTTGTCATTTCTAGAAAAAAATTCTATTGTAATTTAACAAAAAAGATTTCAATGCTTTATAAAATTTTCAATCCGCTTAATTTTCACTTTAAATAAATGCCGGTTAAAATCTTTTATCTTTTCTTCCTGCCTTACTGTTGATTTCTGTTCAGCACTATTGATTTCTATTTAGAGATCTATGCATAAAATAATTATAAAATTTGAGTTAAATAATTTTCGACACTGATTTAAATAGCAAATAAATATTTTTTTAAACAAATTTCCTTTTTAAAAACTTTTTTAAATTTTTGATTACGGAAACAAACAATTGCATAACAAAACAGCATTTATGAACAATACAATTTTACTTTTTGATTATAAAAAATATATATTTACAACAGAATAACTTTTATGGGCAAAAAAATATTCATCCCTAATAAATATTATAAAATGAGTTTATCTTTAAAGAATTTTCGGTCGCCTTTCGAAGCTTGAAGCTGATGTTTCAATCGATTAACTTCTGATAACTATACAAAATCTAGAAAAATACATCTTATGATTTTATTTAAAAAATTTCTTTGAAAAACCTGTCTGATTACTTTTTTTGCAACTGTCTGACTTTTTAAAAAATAATTTTAGCATTATATTTTTGAGACTTAGACTATTTCTTATCAGCATAAACATCTTAGTAAACAGTTAACTCTTCATTGATTATATTTCAAAATACAAATTGTGTCATTTCTTTGTTTCAATTTATTTCCTATATTGATAAATGTAGCAAAGCTTTTATTTCAACAATATGCAATTTTTTTTTTCTTTCCAGATGTGCATCTATTTCAAATTTAATCCTCGTACAGAAAGTATTAAATTACTGGCAATAAATCTTTTTTGTCTGGGTATGATTTATCTTTTCGTTTTAAGCATGAATAGCAATTCAACATTGTTTTCCTTGATATATTATTTATTTCTCTTGTGACACGAAAACCACCCTCAAAGACACGAACAGTCCCGCATCAGCAGCATAATCAAGACAAAAACCACTGGCATGTTTAATAGTCAACGGAAGAAAAATTTTGAAATCCGAAACGATGTTTGACTAACTGAAATAATGACCGAGGATCTTATCAATTTCCTTCATCGGCAGCCTAAACTATACGGAGCATGTACGAATGTATTTATATTAATGTCTCCGGTGGAAGACCTCGTAAATTATCTTCAAAACGGTCGCTCCTTTCAACAGGGGTAATAATTACCGTAGCATTGGTAATTAATTACGCCGTCCATATTTAATAGCGGGTTGTAGGTTCTCGGTGCGGTTTGCCGCTAGCCTTTTCCCGTAATTGCGGTCATTTGCTTTCTCTTAATTTCAATCATGACATAGTGCTGAGGAACTGGAAACTCTGGTCCATTTTCTTAATCAAAGCAGCGCATGCGATTGCAGCTTGATCAATTTAAATGGATGTTTCTTTTATATTATTTTCATTAAGTTTTTATCTTCGTGTTTTCTCAATTAATTATATTAGATTGAAAGATTTGAAAAGAATCGAAACATAAAGCTGAATGAGATAAGGGGAAAAAAAAGAACAAATGATCCCTGGCTGCTTATAACAGTCGTCTTTTCCTTGATGATAGCTTAATTTCTTTCCTTTGTAGCACATGTTTCTTGACGTATGAACAAAGACCCTACCTTTCGAAGCATTTCGGGGCTTCTTCAATTGAGCTGACCTATAAGCATGTGATAAACATAACAGCGCATGTCCACTTTGTAATCCATTTTGCCTTGCATTGTCCCTGATTTAATCTTTTATTTCTTCCTATATGATGTCCGATGAATTCTAAAATTATGTAGGTGGAGTAAATTCAACTATATACCATGAATAAGAATTAGTTCTTTACTTTATTATGAAGTTGAAGATCAGGGTTGCTAGCAGCTGTTATTTATAATACAAATATGCATTAATCAGTTAATTAGGATTAATTGAAATAATTAAGGATATTTAAAAACAGTGAATATAAAATGTAGACTAAAATATGTCTAGGATGACTGTACTTATGTTATGTGAATGTAAATGCGTTTTTGATAAATAAACATTTTCAGCCTTTTTAAAATATCCGTAAACTTTTTTTATATAGAATGTGGACAATTTTTTTTTCTGAGAGATAATTTTACATCATTTAGAGTAACTTGGGTTCATTTATTTATTTATTTAATGAATAGTTCATTTGTAAAGTAATCCTTTCAGGGTTTTCTGCTTTTTATTTTTTTATTTAACTATCAGTTGTTTCAATGTAAAAGGATTTATTCGCCCCTCAAACAATAATAATCTCCAACAAGAACCTTAACATTGTAAGCTATTATATGGTAGAAAACTCCCGACCTATTTCGATATTCAGTAATACCAAATTAGATTAAATATTTTCAATATTATAAAAACATCTTTTAGATAATCTCCTTCTAAAGCTGAATCATTTTTCACCTAAGCTCTATTTTCTTAACGAAACATTGAATACAATCTAATAAATCATTGGAATATTCTGCCTTAATCTGCATCAAAAAAATACTCTACGTAATAATTGAATAAAAACATCAAAATATTCTGCATTTATCTGCATCATTGGAATACTGTACATAATAATCGAATAAATACATTAGAATATTCTACATTAATTTGCATCATTAGAATAATTTACATAATATTTGATTAAAGACATTAGAATATTCTTTTTCCATTTAATTATATTGCAGATTGGGATGACAGCATAGTTAATTTATCCAAACATTGATTATCATTAATAAATCAAATTTAAATCAACGACTTCTATTTCAATATGATATAATCGATATCATACAACCGCCAATTCCATATAAAAATGAAGACTTTCACCTTTTACTCCAAACAAGGGACAGAAAAGCTTTAACAACGAACCCACCATCATTAACACAAGTATAAAGACATTCCAATACTTCTTAATGCGATCACTATGGATTACCATTACTTATTTTAGGTAATTCCAATAACAAGAGGCATCTTTCAGTTTCCTAAATCCCAAAAGGAATTACAAAACAAAACTCGAGAACAATAATAAAAAAAGGCCAAGAATTTGCGAATCCAAATGATCACAAAACCACCAATCAGAGTACATCAAATCGCATTCCCTTCCTAATCTAATCGAAAATTTCTATCGATAAGACTACGCATCGATGAACTTTGCTATTCAACTTCCCATTGTACGCAAATGTTAGACCCACAGGTAAGCAAACGAAGAAAAAAAAATGGAATAAACGATCAGGGACTGAACGTCACGGAGAAATTGTAGCCTCTTGGAGAAGATAAAAAGTATTCTTTTGTGGAGGGTCAACACAATCGAACCAACAAGAGGCCAATTCGAATCTTATTTCAAATAGCTGATGGTTTTGTAATGAGATTGGACCCTGCTGTTTTGTTGATATTTTCCGTCACAAGAGCTATTGGCTGGTAATAAAGATATTTCGTCTTTTTCGAAGAATAATCAACTGCTCCTGATTGGATGAAATAACTGTACTTGACATCTCAATAGAGGGTTAGCATCTTAAAATGGAGAGATTTAACTTCTCTGTTCCTATCAATATATTTCAAATAAGCGTTAATGTTGAATACATACTGCATTCCAAGAGACCTCTTCTCAGAAACTTATTTTAAGAATTACCTGTCCTATTTCCTCCCTCGTTTAAAAAGTGTTCGATAATTTTTCACGCTGCATGATTCATGAAATATTTGAGAACATTGAAAAAAATGTTTGAATTCTTAAAAGCTTTGATATTTTATTGACTCTAGCTGCGTTATATTATGATTCAATAAAACTACTTTTTGGTTGTTAAGGTAAGACCTTAAAAATCTGAAAATTATTTGACAATTTATTGCATTTAAAATTGTATTTCCTCTCATTTTGATTCAAGCATATTTTTAAGGAAGAAAAATATAACACGAACTGAAAGCTTCCAAAGGTAGTGAAAATAGATTAAAAATGTGTTGAACAGTCTGTCACCATTTTAAAGGATTAAAAATTAAATATATCACATTTTTGTGTTGTTTGTCATTATAAAACCCTTCACATTTTTGCGCATGCGTTAGGATGATTTTAATTCGCCAAAATAGGGGTGAGAGAAAAGACGAAAGGAAGAAGCGTTTGCATTTAATAATAAAGTAAATTCGGGATATACACCCATCCCGATAGTGTCACCTTTTAGTGAGATGGAAACGTCGAAAAGTGGTCATCTCAAAATACTGAAACAAACAGTAATACAAAGTATTTAATCCAAATCATTTGTGTTTATTATAATTGAGTTAGACCTGATTTACTTTTTCAATGTTATTCTTCTTGTATCTTTATTTTATATACTCTATTTTTATTACTAATCATTAATGTTATTAAAAATAATTTTTAAAAGCGTTTCTTTATTAAAAATATCATAATTTTTCTTTTAAAAGAAAAAAGAAAACTCTTAATTAGAAGAATTTTTTCTTCAATATATATGTTTAGTAAAAACTCAATTTTGAATGAATATAAGTTTAAGACATTTTTATGTCAATGCATTGAATGCCATGTTGCCTCAATAAGTAAAATGAATATGAAAATTGAACAACTAATTTTTAAATTTTGATAGTGAGGCTAGACAATTTACGTCAATGCACTGAATGACATTCAACTTTTAAAGTAAATAGAAGAGAAAAGTGAAAACTGGTTTTGGGTTACTTCGATTTATAAAGAAGAAAAACCTTTTTAAAGATATAAATCAGAAAATTTTTAACTTGTTGTTTAACCATACGTCATGGCATTACTTAACATACGCATGATGTGTTGGAAAACAGATCCAATTCAACAGTTGCTTTTTGCCCTTTCCTTTTACAGAGGAAACTTGATTTAGTCCCAAGTCGCATAAGGATATCGGAACTAGTGAAGAACCCATAAAGAATTCTGTATGATAGGTTATAAGACTACCTGCTACCAACCCCTGCTGTCTCGGCGCCAAAAAAAAAAATACTACTCTGAAATTTATTAAGTTTTGTTCTAAGTTTACAACTTATTTATTCCCTTTCTGACATAAAATTGCAGTTCATACGGCGCAAATAATGAAGAAAACTGATTTTTTTCCCTGTTAAACTATCCTATGTTTTACACTTCTTTGAGGGGTCGCCCACTTTTATCCGTAGAAAATTCATATGTGACTAAAACTGCAAAATCTACCGTCTTGTGACGTATATTTTTCTTTCTTTCTTTTTTTTGCTAGCACATTGAAGAAATTAAAGCAAGAGGAAACAGATATCATTACTAAAGAATATATTATAATTATTTAAATTATTTGTTTGAATTATTTAAATACCATTTTCAATTTTCCTTAGTCAGAAAATCTATCCTTGATCGTGTGTGTGCGTGTATGCATGCATCTGTACATGCGCGTGTGCCTGTGTACGTGTGTGTGCATTTGCGTATGTGTGTGTATCTGTATAGATGAGTATGTATGTGTATCTGTATCGATGTGCATGTATGTGTATCTGTATAGATGTGTATGTATG
>JAPMOQ010064907.1:2584058-2603945 GCA_026543055.1 Argiope trifasciata | reverse complement strand
TGTGTATGTATGTGTATCTGTATAGATGTGTATGTATGTATATATATGTATGTATAAGTGTGTTTGTACATGTATCGATGTATGTGAGTGTGTGCATCTGTGCATGTGAATATGTATCTGTGTATTTGTGTGTGGGCGTAAATTTGTTAATGAAGGAACAATAATGGGCCCACACAGGAAAGTATTTAATGTAGTTTCATCTTTTGTATGTATAAATATTATAACTAAAGCATTGAAATTGGTTATTATAAATATACTTTTAAAAGTTTATTAAAATAAATGCAAAAAAATTATAGAAATGAAATAGGTATTATCGAAATACTAAATATTTTCATTCAAAGTGATAAATAAATAGTTTGGATACTATTGTATGATCTGAATACATCAAAGGAAGAAAAAATTAGTTTCAATTAATTTTAAATTACAAATTTTGGCGGCAGGCTTTCTTAGGAATACATGCTATCCAAGAAGAAATTAAATGATTAATTTGGTATTTCTAGGTCCAACTATTTGCTTGTAGAATGCTCAGAATTTTTTTTCAAACATGTCGCACCATGCATATTTTAATTTACAGATAATATTCTTTTTATAAACAATTTTAAGCTGAAAATATCTAAGATCACATTTTCAATTTTTAACTGGGGGCGGGGGCATAGTGATTCTCTTTTCAAAATTTTTTATCTGTGGAATTAATAAGGTAAGAAAAAAAAATTATTTGACTCATTTGCAAATATGCAATTATCTAATTAAAATATATATGTTATTTTCGCAAAAAAGTCTTTTTATTAGAAAATAACAGATTCCAGTGTGGACACAGCTAAATGCATGCCATAGATATTGAATCTAATCAGGTTTGTCAAAAATGTTGCTTTCTCCTTTTAGTGTGATGTGAATCTGTAAAGTAGTTTGCCAATTAGCCTCATTTTCTCATACTCTGATCAAGTTCAAAATCAAAAGAACTATCATAAAAACTAGATATAGAATTAAGAAGTGTATATGCTAAAATTTGAAGTTTAATTTACTTTATTTCGGTCACTTTATTAAAACAAATTTTATATCACTAGATTTTTATTTGAAGCAAGCATTAAAGCTTTGCTATGGATCACACAATGAGTTTTTATCATAATGATCGTATCACTTGATCATCTCAATACAGCAGAGATTAATTATTCATCATAGGATTAATAATTGTGTTTATTAGGCAGAGTAAGCAGTTATTTCGATAGCAGTTTTAAGAATATAAACAACTGCTTAACGAGTTAAGGTTTCGGCAACTAAATTTTAAAATTTGATTTTGATTGTAGTGGTTTTGAGGCTGCGAGTATAGACAATAAAAAAAAATAATGAATGCTAAGTACAATTAAACAATTTCCAATTTAGACATATCATTACTTTCTACCATCTCAATATCCTTTAACCAATCCACATTAAAGCAGCATACAATTGCTTTTCTTTTCTCCAAAGTTATTTTTAGTCGCTAATGGAAAAAACAAGCAAAACCGATGAAAACAAAGATAAACTCGCTCAGCTTTTATCGGTCTCTTAAAAAATGGAATTAGTCAACGTGTATCGCCTTTTAAACAGATTATTCCCATTTAAATAACAAAGGAAATCGCAATCGGGAAATAACTTTCTACAGAAGAAACATCGATGCTGGCATTCGATAAGGTCGCTCATTGTTGCGTAACTAGATCGAGTCCGATGGCTATCACTCCTTGGGATGCGGTTATCGGCTGGGTCAAACAAACAAGCAAGAGATACAAATCTTGAAATAAATCTCTCGAACTCTGCGAACACGAGATGATGCGCGATGATATTTTTTACGACACATACGATACTCAAAACACACACCTAGGTGACAACATCCGGATATCTTTGTTGAACTGTGACGGCTGATGAGGTGCAGCAAATAATAATACAAAGAGCATGTCGAGCTGAGAAATATGTAGTCACAAGAGTACGGTTTCGGTTAAAGGGAATCACCCTAATGAATTATATAAAGTCATTATAAAAATATGAATTTTCAAGCCTGATTATGCTATATTAACATCTCTTTATTTATCTATTCATTGAAATTATATGAAGGTTATTTTTGGGTCGAAGCTTCTTAAGTTTAAATTGTGATCAGATTATAAGGATGAAATCTTTATCATTATCGCCTCTTTCTTGAAACTTTCATGCCACAGTAATGGCAAATTGTAAAGTGCTCGTTCTTTAATATTCAGATAGTTAGAATTTGAAATGTCAAAAATGAACTTAATTACATAATAAATATTAATATTAAAATATTAACGGAATATTCTCGACTAAGCCAAGTAATCATGATTTTTTTATTTATTTCAAAACATACATTCCAATTACGTAATGATAAACTAATGAAATATATTAACGTTTTCTATTTTATTTTATCACAAACTCAAAAAGCTCTTGTATTGGCTGAGACGACATTCGGATTCTCAAAAATCAGTTAATAGTTCAATTTTCGAAGTTTTTTTTTTTTTTTTTTTGAAGAGCGAGGGAGGGGAAATAGAGGAATTCTCTTTGTTAACCAACAACTACAAATGCAGAGCAGAACGCTGTCTCATACCCCCTCATCTGCAACCATTCTAGTTAAGGGTTTGATGAGCATGTTAAGGGAATTTTAGTAAGAACCAAAATATTCGCAGCAGATAAAAAAAAATAACTACGTACAGAATTTACAAACATATAAGAAATAACATCGAAGTATTCGATTGTGTCACTTAAATTTCAAGAGAAAATACATAACTTATTTTCCATGTTAAAAATTTCAGTCATTTTCCCAGCTGAAATTTTATTGATGAGATGTTACTTTAATTAAACTGTAATTATATTTATAAAATTAACGCTGTAGAAATATCAACTTGTTAAAAATATGAAATATTAATTTGAAGGAATGAAACTGATGTGGAAACAATGAATGCACAGTGACACGTTCCCCTGCCCTACAACTAACAAGGAATCTCAATGTCTGACCAGTCCCTGAAATCTCTTTTCTAGAACTTTATATGCTTTTTGCCACTGAAGGTGAAAATCGTACTTGTAAGTGAGACATCAAACGTGTATGGATTGTGTTGGGAGGGGAGGTGTAGGGATTGTACCACCAGGGGGTTGGGTCAAAGCTCGGTCGCAGAGAAAATATATACAGGCGGAATGACAGCTCGGCTTGTGAGCCCTGTCCGTGGGGGGCAAAAGGCTGACTGCCAACTTCAAAAAGATTGCACGGTTTCCTTCTTTTCAATGGCATCCCGTCAAGTAACCATTCTATTCCTTTCTTTGAGCTTCTCAAAAGGAACAATCCGTGACTTGAGGGTGAAGTTTGTATATCTGTCAATCAGTGTTTAGCCTTTTCGAAGGGCGAAATAGATTCTGATTTGTTACGGTTGTTTCTATAAAAACGATCCTTAAAAATTGTGCTTGAGTGATTCTCTCTTTTTAAATGCAATGCAATTAAGTCACTTAATTTTGTTAGTATTGTGTATTCAAATCATGAAGAACAAAAACCTAAAATGCTTTATGGCTTGATGGTTGTTACTTAATATTGATTTGATTGACGATGGTATTTTTTAAGAATTATAAGTAATTACTAAAAGTGACCTGTAACTACGGAGTAAAAGCCTCTTAATATCTTCGTACTGTATTATATACAATATTTACTTTACTTATTATATTTATTCTTTAATAACATTATTATAAAATTTATGGAAATGTAAGACAATTACAAAAAAGACAATATCTAAAAATTGATCATAGCTATAAATGGCTTTAGCAATTAAAAAAAATAGAATATTTCAAAGCTCTTCAGAATTTCTATTCCCTTTTTCAGTGTATTTGTTGTAATGCATCCAACAATTATTTCATATGTGAATCAGAATATTTTCAAGTTCAAAAATATCGACTCAATATTCTGCAAAATCCAATTAATGCATTAATTTTTTTTCATTACAATTAATTTTCCAATAGCAAAATTATCATTACGAAATTATCTAAATGTTTTATTAATTTAACCTAAACATTCACCTTTTTTTATTTATTTATTCTAAACTCCTCATATAACAATAGAGAATTCATTTGAGCAGTGTTTTCTTACTGTGATTTATCTTTATGATAGTCGTGAATCAAAAAAAGAAAAAAAAAAGATAAGAAGCAGAATAAGACTATATAAAAAGTTTGATAGCTTTAATTTTATTTTATAAATGTATAACTGAAGTATACGTCTGCCAAAGAAATTCAGCAATCTCAAATAAAGAATGAAATTCGATTTATTTCAAAAGGATTTGCGATAAATAACCCTTCAACCTCAAATCTCCTATGAATTTCATGTTAAAGTTTGCTGATCTCCAACCTCCAACAATCAATGTCTTAATCGGCTTTTGTTAGATATATATGGCGTGTGATACTCTTGCAATTCAGCTATCAAACCTGATTACATATCTTCCCCCTACTTTTTGCTGTCACGAATGACATGATATCCACCCAAAGATATTGCCAGACTTACTTCAGACATTTGGTTTTATCTGAAGATAACCTTGTTTGAATAGTACAAATGTTTTTTTTTAAACATAATGAACTATAATAACTTTTCCACATTTTTCTGAAATTTTCTACTTTTTTCTACCATAAAAATAAAAAGAAAAAGAAGGGGGGAAAATAGTAAAAATTCTGACATTGTAATTTATATCTGTTAAACCAATTATACAGCTATTATATATCAATAAAATAAATAGTGACATGAAAAAAGAAAAATAATATTAATTGAACAAAGCTGATGTTTAGAGCATTTTACAGCAAAATAAGCATTGCGAATAATCATTGACAAAATAATCATCGCATAGCATCACATTACTACAATAATTATATTTTTAGTTTACCACATGAAGATCGTGTATATAAGCTATTTATATAAGATTTTTTAAAATTATTAATTATGTGCGTATTTGAACTCTAAGAGGAAAATTGGAAACTAGTAGCCATCAGTTTTATTGTACAAAACTTCACAGTCACTCTATATAAAATTAAACATCCGTTTATTTGCTTATTTGAATTTGATACAATGCCACATCCCCTGATAAATTCAAACAAAATTTGGCACACATGTTTTTTAATATTTATAAGAATTAATTACTCTATTAAAACATTTTTATGCCCCTAAAAGGCATGAACGGGTTAATTATAGGGTCAAGAGCCATGGCATCTAAAGAAATCATCATACAACAAATACTTTCTCCCACCATAAAATTTAAATAAAAAAAACATTATTATGATATCAAAATATTATTTTCCTCTAATTTTCCCTATATTTTAAAAAGTTAATGTAAACATATTTTACATTAATTCCATTCTCTTTTTTTCTATTTGAAGAAGCATATGTGTTTTATTGTGTTACATATACGGAAGAAACAGATGCAGGTGGAGTCGTAAGTATAACGATCAGTAGAATTATATAACTGCTAAATGTCTCTATGCAGTTACAGTTGCCATTGAAAGTAAATGCCCTTCACAGTGTTTTCGTATATATGAATGATTCTTGTCATTATGACTTTCTTTTTTTAACAAAACACATGAATTGAAATTTAATGAATGATTTTTTTTTAAAGGTTTCTTACCTGCACCCGAGATTCGACAAGGTCCAGCCTCATCGCCAAAGCTTCTCTCATGAAGACGTCAGGATAGTGAGAGGCTTCGAAAGCTTTCTCGAGCTCTTCTAACTGCCAACCGTTGAAATTGGTTCTCGTCCTCCTCCTTTTTCCTTGACTGCCGCTTGTTGAACTAGCATCGTTCTCACAGTCTGAGTCGCCTACAAAAGAAAAATAATTCATGTTATTTCTCGCATTTATATTAAAATTTAAACTGTTCGGACTAATTATTATATATTAGTTTTGTTTTAAAATTTAGCACCAGTAATATTTTGGTCTGAAAGGATGATTTTAAAAATTTAAAGTGGATTAATGTAAAGAATGGTGCCTAAATATCTTGAATATTGTGTCATTTACAGAAATAAAAGGAATTTACAGTAAAATTTTATCTTAAGCTACCATAATTTGAGATAACATGTACTGAAGTTTTTGTTTGAAGCTATTCGTGGTAACCTCAAAATTAGTAAAAACTTTTTCCAATGGACTTCCAAACCTTATTTTAAGGGCTTCTGCCAGATTTCAAATGCTCCCTTTGCTAAATTAAAGTTTACAATAATTTCTTTTTTGCACTCAAACTGCGAAAAAGTGCATTGGAAGTGGTTTTCAAACAAAAATTTAAATAGATCTAGAATATAATGTTTATAGTTTATTTGATTCAAGGTAGAAAGAAAAAATATTCATCTCGCCTACGAGAGTCTTTCTTCAATCTTTAGAGACTTTCTAGATATCATCTCATTTCTTCAATCTTTAGGACATTGTAAAATCCTTACTATGCCCTGTAAATACAAGATGAGACAAAATCTAGATAATTGTTAA
Organism: Argiope trifasciata; assembly: GCA_026543055.1. Classification (NCBI taxonomy): domain Eukaryota; kingdom Metazoa; phylum Arthropoda; class Arachnida; order Araneae; family Araneidae; genus Argiope; species Argiope trifasciata. Next base: position 2,597,475 of record JAPMOQ010064907.1, on the reverse strand, counting down.
GATAAAAATAAGTACTACAAAGAGAAATGAAAAAGACATAGTGCAATTCGCGAAAAATAAGAAATAAGATTAATGCCGCGTGTCCAAAGAGGGTTTAGGCATATAATTTAAAGCGAATTAAGTGGGAAACACATCTTAAAAAGCTATGAATATTTTATTTGGTTATGTTATATATACAGTTAGAGTTTATGAAATATTCATAATTACAATTCGTTAATTTTTTATTCAGCATCTTGTTTCACATTGTACTTAAAATTGCAAAAAATTAGTTTTTATTTGGAAATAAAGCATTAATAGAGAAGTAAAAAATGACACAAAAAATTTAAATTTGGTATGGAGAAATATATGGGACAATTCATTAAATGTGATTTTATGATTTTAAACTTTTAAAACTTCATATTCAATCTAGATTTATTGACGACTTGTTTTGAAGCAATGTTAGAAATATACCGGAATGAACCTCTTATATTTTCGAGTTGTGGTCTTATGATAAAGATGGCACCAGAGTCATTAAGTCCTTTTCCCAAATTTACAACCTACACCAACAAGACCTTTTTGACCTTTGACAGATTTAACGTACAGGTATCTTTAGCTATGGCGCAACTGATGATTCGGTTGCTGAAAAGGTCTGCTAAGCCTGAAAAGGCTTGACGAATCTTTTGACTAAAGATGGTATTTGAATCTAAAATTCTGTGGCTCGGAAGCCAACATCTTAACTCTTACTACCAGCCGTCTTTATAAAATACGAGACAATTTTTCTGAAAACTTTTGATTGCAAATATACCGGGAAAGAATGACTTTAGCTATGACAAAATATTAATCACTATATCGTAGCAGAATTAATAAGATGATATTATAGTAGGCATTTGATGTGGGTGATCCTGAAAATCTAATTATATGCCTACATTACAAGTGCACATTTTTTTAAACGGCACAATAAAATAACATCAACAATATGATTTCACATATTATTTCTTTGTCAAAAGCTTGTGCACAGATCTAAAGCGAATCAAACATCTTTTTTAAAAAAAAAATAGAGTTATTTAATTCGTTATGTTACTGTTTCAGTAAATAAATCATATTAGTTTGTAATTTTCATGGACATCTGCCAATAATGTTATTATAAAAATGTATGTAATACAAAAAGGAAATTAACTTAGGAGCTGAGATTTGCTGTTATTGTTTTTACTTGCAAGAAGGGCTAATTTTGAAAAACATTCTTTCCGAAAATTATATTTCTGCTAATGAAAATAATGGATTTAAATAATTGATTATTAAAAGTAGTCAAATTAGTGTTTCGAAATGCACCATCGGCAAAATTAACAGATTAATATTCATTCAACTTTCGTCACTGGCTTAGTACGGAAAAAAACAAAAACCACTTAGGATTTCCAAATACTGATTCAGAATACACTTTTTGATTAATCACCACAACAAAATTCTTCAAATTATACTCGGTGGTATTTAGCTGCTTTCTCATCCCATAATCCTCATGATTAAGTGAGTAAACTAGTTTTGTAATGAGAACAAGCAACTTTTACGAAAAAATAAACAAATAAACTTTACCCAAATCTGTTATTACACCATTCTTTTCCGAAGAGCTAACACTTTCACCCAATCCTTTCACTTTCATGAAATTAAACTTTTTTTATTTTCTTTCCCCCAAATCTGGCCAATAAATATCCATCTGAGACTCGATTTCATTCTGAGGAATACAATTCCCGAAAAACCTCAATCAACGTCGACGAACAACTCTACCAAAAAAGAAAGAGAAAGTAGAGTCCACCAAAACCACCTATACGAATCGAAAAGAGTTTCACAGACTGTATTACAACTATCACTAGAACATAGAACTTGAGCAGAAAAGAGATTTGATAGTCGGCCAATCAGATGTTGGCTATCATTACTTTTCTTTTTTCTCTTAGGCCTTTTCTTCCATCTCATATATATTCCGTTTGTCCATTCTATTCGGTTTCTGTTCCAGGTTTGATTACTTCTATTTGGTACAGGTAATCATTTGCAGTTCCCGAAAGAAATAGAATGAGTAAGATAGGCTTAGGGTCAGTTTGATTTTATCCCTTGGGTATGGTTTGATATTACAGAAGATTTATCTCGTTCTTGGCGAGGTTTAGAGGATTTTCTTTCTTAGATCAGAAGGAAAACACTGTATGATTGGGTTGAAATTATTTTTCTACTTTGTGATGCCCAAAATTGTGAACAATGTTTTAAAATTTCTAGCTGTATAATCTGTAGTCTTGATATATTATAGTATAGAATTTTTCAATCATATTGAATTCAGATGTCATCTTTTATCAAAATTAATTGGAAGAAATAAAACCTTTTGTAGCTATAATAATTACTTAATAATCAAGAATATTCAAGTCTGTTATTTTAGTTCTAAATGAAATAGTGATTATAAAATGAAATTTGCCACACCGCAGCTAAGAATAAGTTTATTTCAAAGCAAAAATACTTTATCTGTAAAAAATTTCACACTTCAGTCACAATTCTTAACTTTTTACTTATTTTTTTTTTGTCTCTTTAGATTCAGAATATATTCCAAATCACCATTTCCATGAAAAAAGATTGGCACTGTCGATTTGGCATTGGCTCAATGACATGTATTCCGAGACATTTTAAACATATTATGAAAGGGAAAAAAACCATTCCTTCATAATAGGTTAAAAAAAGCACCATTTTCAATAAATAAATAAATCATTGTAATATAATTATACAACCTCACAAAAGTTCGTGCGCGTTTTCTGTAGTTAAGTTAATATCAGATCGTCAAACTCAATTCAAATTTCGCCATCATATTTGCTGTAGATACTCATTTAGTTTCACATGAGAATGCTTTATGGAAATATTTCGCTAAATACTCGTTTAATTTAATTTCTTCTATTTGCAGGACAATGGAACTCGAAAAGCAATCATTTCCTGGTCCTACAATCTCCTAAATGCCAGATACCCTGTCTAACTATCTTTCTTGATAGCAACTGCAAGTGACCTATCCTTCCAGGCAACCCTAAAAGAAAGTACCTACAAAAACGAAGCTGGAACATTTCCGGAGAATCTTGGCCATCCAGTTCCATCTGTCCCTTCTGCAAGTGCTTCCCTTTTACCGCCACCCCTGCTTCTTTCCGAATGTCGTCTGCTTAACAGCCCCTAGAACAACCCCTCCAGAGGATATCTGATGGAGTGAGAAAGAATATTTCGATTGGTCGTGAGGAAAACAAAGAGAATATCTTGATCGGTATGCATTTGTGAATCTTGACTCGCCATTATCACTTAAGGGAATAGCTAAAGTCCTTCAAATAGAATGAGTTCAAAGATGCCAAGTGATTTTGCAAACGATTGGGTTTCTTCAAGAACTTGATTTTTCGGCCATCATTGACTGTAGGTAGAGTTTTTGATAAAATGGTTATCGTAACTGAAGTCTTCAATTAATTAGAACATAAAAATAAAATTTGGGTACAGATGTGTTCATCAGTTCTTGTTCTAAATTAAAGCTCTGGTCAAATTATGTAAATAATTTAAATATTTTATCTAAAGATATTATAAAAGAAATGTAAGTAATGGTTAAAAGTAATATAAAAATGCTTTCAATCCAAAAATATAATTAAACTGCAAAAATACGTTTCAGCTTAATTTTCATTAAAAAAAAAAGAAAAAAAAAAGAGAGAAATATTTGAAATATGTTCATTGACTTTAACAATATACATTTTTAAGTTAATGAATAAAAATATTTATAAAATAGATCAATAAAATTATAGTAATTTTGCTGGCTGCCTATGACGTCTTTCTGTATGCATACAAATTGAAATATGTTTATCATTCATCATATAAAATTTTATCATCTGCGTTAATGATAAATAATATGTTAGCAAGTGATTTAAAATAAATTTCATTTGTCTCAAATATATTCTTCTGATGTGAAAGAAAATGAAGAATGAGAGTTTTTTTCAGTTTAATTTCATTCACATGTCCATAAAAGATCCGAAAACAAACTTTTAAATACTTAATTGAGTGTTTTTTAACATAAAGCCTGGAATTAATTAATAGATATCTTAATTGGATGCAAAAATGACATGTATCTTATAAATATATCATATGCTTTTTTTACAGTGGTGTTGCTAGGAGCCATGTGGAAAAGTACTTTATTCTAGAGCGGCGGCTCCAATGCATTATTTGATTTAATGTTACGTTTTAACGTAACTATGTGCCCGAACGCTCTCCAAATCGCCTTGACAAATCTTAGATTCAGGGACTTACCGGCGCGTATTTACAATTTAGTGATGACAAGAAATTCACAACCATATGGAAATGATGATTCTATTTGTGTGTGTGAGAGAGAGAGAAAAAAATTGTTTTGAGTTTTGAGGAGCTGGAATTCTCTACTAGCTAGCCAGTTTGAGTTAAAAGGCTCAATGTCAAGGCACATAGAGTTAGAAGGTTCAGTCAAACAATGAGATATAAAAACAAAAAAGAAATGAATATTATTTCTCCTCACAACTCCACTGATTCCATTTGATTTTAAGCTACAGAAGATTGACAACAGATTCCTAAAATAGAATAGACTTGAAACAGATTTGAAAGAAAAGTGAAATCTCAAAGGGTTAAATGGTATATCTAAAAGTTTACCAAATCAACTGTTTGATATAATTTTCGGTGTTTTTTTTTGTTAAAAAAGTACTTCTAAATAGTTAATTAATAAATGAAAAAAAAATCGCCAAATATTTAGAAGATACAAATGTTGATTTAAACATTCATTTGAATCATTACAAAATATCCTCATCCAAATTTGATTAAATGCATTTAAGTAAGTGTATGCAAGTAAATTTAGATAGACATTGTTTACTTTTTGGTATATTTATCTAAATATAATTATGTTGATATGATTTTAAATAATAATTCCAAAAGCATCTCATTGGTAATTTCAAGTAAAGCAAAATCTCGTTACTTGCAATAATAGGTATTCTTGTCTACATGATTTTTTTTCTTTTAATACCGAAACAGTTTACATTTGCATCTGCTAAAAAATAAACTTAGAAAATGTTTTTTTTTTGTCTTTTACTGCATAATTTATATGATGTCATTTTATTGTTCGTAAGGCTTTAACTAAATTAACCAAATGGAAAGCAATGTCATGTAATATGTTTCTTCCATGAAATTTTGAGATAAAATGAAAGCTAATTTCGAAAAAGCAATGTATATTTGTAAAAACAATTTTAGAACTTATCTTTTTTCTTATTGTTAGAAACGCACTACACACAAATAAATATCCTAAGAAATTAAAACAGCTTCCATAATAGTTAATATTTTGGAAAAACTAAAAAAAATATTAATGAAACTCAATGAAATAAGACTTTTATGAATTCTGAAAACATAATTTTTATACTGTTTAAAATTAATAAACAAAATAATGCGATATTCTTTACCTAATATGAAAATTATAAAAAAAAGTACTTTTTCTGTTTATTCAGTAACATGGTATATTAAAATGCATTGGCAACTTTTAGATGTAATAGTTCTCTACAATAATAGCTTAAATAAAATCTATTCTTATGTAAATTGTAAATTAACTGCTGTTATCATAATTATTACATATATTTCACTAAATCATGCATGATAAATATCTATATTTATTTTAAATTATACAAAATTAGTTTTAGCTTTATAATAAATTTTTAATGATAACATAATTGTATTTGTTCTCAATAATAGTTATACAACATTAGTTTAAGCTTTTTAATGAATTTGAATGTATTAAATAATTGTATTTGCTCTTCGTAATAGGTTAAAATAACTAAAACTCAACTGTACTGAAGCGATTTAAAATCTCATAATGAGTTTTATATTCAAATGATATGACAATTTATTGATGTATAAATTTACTGAAGTGCAGTAAAAAGAGTTCGTGAGCAATTTTAGATAGTTTATATTAATAAACAAGATAATATTTGTGGTTTTTGTCGGTAGCTGTACAATTAACATAATTTTCAAAGCAACTGTACAATATTGAAGAGCATACAGACATAAATTTAAATCAGATTCATTTTCCTTCCGAAATCTGATTTATATAATTTACATTCAAAGAAAGTTTTGAGATCAATAATTGATGATTCAATTTCACTAGTTTTTGTCCCCTATGAAAGTTCATGATCTGTCTCCTATCATCCAAGTCTCTTCTTGCCAAGATGTTAGAACTTCGTTTCAAAATACTACTCAATTGTACATTCTGTTTAGCGAAGATTCTTGACTGAGTTCCTACACAATAACTAATACTTTGTTTTCATCAATTTTCCTTTCATATAATAGTTCTTTGGCCCTAGATACGTCGTATATGTTCTTAAGGTTGAGAATTTTCAGACGCATTTTATTATTAGACTTGCAAATGTGTTAACTAGTGCTGTAAATTACTCACGTGCTTTTATTTTAAACACAAAAATATATATCAAGAGGAAATATTTCCTAATAACTAGAAACATTTAAGGGCATTTTGAAATGATGCCAGATCATGTTTAGATAATATACCCCAAATATATTATCGCAATTTAACTAGAAATGTTTTGCACCAATGATGCATCTTTTGCTAAGAAATTTTGCAGCTAAAATGTGTATCTAAAAAAATCAATTTTGATGTGCCAATTTGCGAGAAGAAGGAGTGCTCGAACTTTATAGTTCTTAACTTTCGAGAATTATAATTATTATACAGAAAAAAATACATCCAGTTAATATTACATTATGAATATTAATTAAATCTGAATTGATGAAAAAAAAACAACTCTAACAATAAGATATTTTAAATTTCAAAAAAGGGTGTGAATAGTATTTTTTTAAAATAAAGTCCTTGTTTAGGAAGGAAAATTTTCTATTATTTTATCATGAGAAGTTCCCAAAAAAGAGAATTAGAAAAATCTATTGGGTCTTTTGATTTTTTTATTAGCCGCAAGATATGACTAGCAAAATCAGGAAACAGAAATTTATTACATCAAATGTCTGAAAAATAAACCAATTGAAACTTTCACAAAATTACAAACGAATGATTTCACTGAAAGAGGCTCATGACGATGCACATTTAAAGATAAATGACCTTATCTCCAGAAATAAAACAGAGAAGAAGAGGGGAGGAGAAAAAGAAATAAAACGTAGAAAAAAATAATAGGACAAGCAAAAAAAAAAAAAAAAATCTGCCGTCTCCTCATCTTCAATAATAATAATAAGTAGAAGACACGACGACAAGTAAAAACATATGAGGAAAATGAATACATAATCACGGTGACACGCTTCTAAAAAAGTATTTTAAAAAAACAACATGGATAACAAAAAAATGGATGCAAAAAATATAAACGACTCAGAACAGATGAAAAAATAAAGAAGGCATTCGCTTTAATTTGTCTGACACAAATATTTCATCGCAGCATAATTTGTACGTTATAAACCCTACCATTCATTTTTTTAACCTTTTCTTCTTTAGCTTTTATTTTGAAAGGCACGGGGGGTGAGAGGTATCAGAGGGAGGCAAAAAATGTCATTCTTTACACTAAGAAATGAGCGAAATAGCACATTTATATTCAGCCCATTTGTCGCCGCATAAAAAAATCTAATAAATAAGTACATAAAAATGTCGGGGATGTTTTCTTTTATTGTTATTGTTATACGTGACTCTCAGTTGCAGAGAAGTTTGTGAGAGAGATTTTTTTTTTGTCTCTCTGTGTGTATGCCTTTTTATATTTAGAATTCTTTTTCTCCATCTTAATTGCAAGCGACAGATTTTTCTTTTACTTATTTCACTGAGCCTTTTCTCTAGATTCTTTTAAGCACCGCCTTATTCTCCATTTTTCATTAATTGCGTGATTTAAATTCCTCTCTGTTCCCTCAGCGACTCGCACTCTTAGGCACTACATTCGTAATTACGCGTAAATATTTGTAATTACACGAACTTTGGAAATAACGTAAATGTGATATATATACGCTCTTCTCAATATGATTAGAAGCTTTGGTTTAGGTTGTCAGTGGCTTGTTAATTATTATGAAGCCCAATTTTTGTTTTATTTGCGGGATTCTGCTAATTATGATGAGATACAGAGAAGGGATATCTTTTTGATTCATCAAAGTTTCGCCGCTCTTATTAACAATGGAGCAATTTTGTAGTAGAAGAAGCACCGTTCAAAGAAAGAACTCCCAATTAAGTTGTTAAAACAAATTAAGAAGCTAACTTATTCTAAGATTATACATCAAGGTACACTTTTAATTAGATGAAAGTTTAAATCTGCAGGAGTATCACATTTTTGAGAAACTTGGCGACACTGTTTTTCAATTTTGAATAATTAACAGACATTTTTGGAAAGGAATAATCTGCTTTTCGTCTTAAAGTACAAGTATTAAAAAGATTTTATGTATGCATGCTTCAATCGCTTAAATTCGTTGAATATTAATGTAACTGTATTGAAATTAATTAAATTTGTTAAGGAATTAGATTTTTCTATTACTTTTTACAATATCATCTACAAGTATTCCTTTGAAATCAAGTCATTTGGAAACTTATCCTTTTATTTACAAAAACAATTAAAAACATATTTTATATAATTTTTAATAATGTACAGTTAATTACATTAGGTTCAATATAGCAAGATTATCTCAGTATGGTTAAAAATTGGTAATTCTGTGTGTAAATAGTTTTACTATTGTTTCATCATGAGATGTTAGTATAACTGTCGCTTAAAAAATCAGAAATTCAGTGATATATAGATTAACTACGCAATCTGTTCAAGTGCACACAATTCTTATATTATTTAGTATATCTGTAAAATATCTAATAAGGATTCTAAAAGTGGAAGCAATATTTGTGTTTGAATAATAGCAATGTTTTTATAAACCTTAAAAATAACTGTAACAAACAAGTCAGTAATACTAGATGTTATTAACAAGTAAAATTAGCTTTTATTTCATTTGGTAATTATAATAAGTAGCTTGTAAATAAATAAATATATTGAAAATTATTGAAACAATATTATTTATTTGTTTCTAATTCGGAGCAATATGAAGCTGAATATAAAAAAATAAATAAAAACCATCATCTATTCAAGCAGATTTTGTTTATTTATTATTCATAGTCTGGCGAATCAAATCAATCAAACATATTAATTAACAAAATAAACCAATAAATATAAATATAAATGAAAAGATTTAAAAGCGTTAAAAAGAAAAAGAAGAAAAAGCAGTAGAGACTGTAGGGGAGCGGAACATATTTTTGCAGTAAAACAATTAGGAAGGATTAATAGGTACATTACCTAAAAAAATACTGAAACTTATCTTTTGTCTACTAGTTAACAAAATATATCACATTAATTTCTATTAGAAAATATTCATGTTAGTGGACTTTGAAAGTTTTTAGTATTATACCTTAATTAAACTGGAATTTATAAGAATAGTAAAGACTGGGCACGAATGAAGGTCAAAAGAAACAAATCTATTGAATCAAAGGAATGAAATGATTTGTTTGATATATTGCCTACTTTTCAAAATCAGTATTTTATTTTTAAATTAAGGGGACAATTCCTTTCGTAATTTAACTTTCAGATTTTTGATTTTTGGTCTTGCTTTTTGCCCCATCTCTTTCTTTCTCTTGCCCTTCCTTTATTTCTACAACACTTTTTTTTAATTTTAATTACAACCCACCTTTACCACAGAACTAAGCCGAATAAGCAGAGATTATTGTGATTGGCTATAATGCTTATTAACTAGTTTGAGAATAATAGCTAACTTGAAAAATCACTTACCTAAACAAAAATACCCGGACTGAAAAAAAAAATTGTAATGTCATACTCCTCCCCAAGGAATAGAAATGCAGTCCGTTACTCATTGACCTAAGGCTACATAAATCCATTCACGTTATAATCGCAATGCATATGGCAGCGTATGTCCAAAAGGTAAAAACTACAATTTCCCCTCAATTATTTATTTTTTTAAACATATTTTCCCCCTTCCTTTGCTCCACTTAATTCCACATGAAGCAGAAACAAAAAAGAAATAAAGAAAATAATAATTTTTCTGTTAATGATTTCTTGACATTCGCCGTGTCATTTTTCAAAAGCTACTCGTCGATAGTGCCATTTACACCGGCACTTTAACAAAAACCATTAGCAGCGAAACCTTACAAGAATAATAACAACAAATCCAAGAAAGAAAAGAAACGAAACCAGCCCCTAACAACCTGGGATTATTAACATTTAGGTAATTGTAGAATTATTCAAAGATTGAAAGAGCAGAGGCAAAGAACGTAGGTCGGGCGGGATGGGAAATAAGACGAAACGTATATAAAGTAAGGCGTGTGTTGTAGTGCCATTTCTATCCAACTACGCAATTAGAGATTATAAATTGCGTTGGCTTGTCATCACTGCATACATAAAAAGTCCGTCTGACAGACTGACTTGGATTGGAAGTAATGCTTTGTATTAAATAGCTCACCTGCAAGGCATACGTAAAGAGATGTTAACAATTATTTGGTCACAGCTGCTGAGATTCAGACGGGAGACGAAATGGATAATATGTATACATATGTATAAATGAGGAGACAATTATTTCTGCACACATTTGCATCGCGTTTTCCGCGTATATGGATGGCAACACAGCTCTCTATATTTTCTGTTCCGAATTTTTTTTCTATATAAAGAAAAGTGTTTTTATTTTATTACTATAAGCCTCCCAAATGTGGAACAGGTGTAATGTTAGTCAGATGAGATAAAAGAAAAATAATGATAAATTAAGAGGAAGTCATTTTTATTAAACGCCCGCAAATTGCGATGAAATGAAAAGGCTCTTTGTTACGTCAAATCTCTGAGTGTGTTTCCCATTTTAAATACATTAATAACTGTCTATTCAATCCGATTGTTCTTGCACATGCGTGTATTTTGTCTGACAAATAGTTTTGTGACCTCCGTTCAGTGCTTACAAATGATTTTTTTTTTATTGTATGATACTACAACTTATTGTATAAGTAAGGTATTTAATGAAAAAATATAATTCATAATTCTTAATTTTTGTCAAGTTCTCATGGATACAGCAAATATTTAAAAAGGAAAGAAGTATACAAAAATCATAAAAACTCTTTATTCGTGTCCTCATATTTTTTTTTTATTTCTCTTTGGCATATAAACCTATTTCAGATGGAAATCAGGATCTTATTGAAATGTAAGTAACTCTAGAAAAAACTCAAAAATTATAATGAAAGTTAGTTTATCGATTCTCTGACATAAGAAATAGTTTTGACAGATATTGTCCATTTCATAAAACCGGCAGTTTTCTAAATTCGTAGTTTTTCTGATTAATAAGAGTTTCTTTCAATATTAAAATTCAATGATTTTTGATTATTTCAATGATTTTGAAAAAATAAATTGTAATTAATTACAACTGACATCGAATCTTTTAAAAATTGCTCTTCTCCAATAATTCATTGAAAAAAGAAAATATTAAAAAAAATAATTAGAAATAGTAATTCTAAAAAATAAATATAATTCTGCAATATCAACAGAAAATTGTTTGTCATAAAAAAATTCCTGTAACTTCTGGAATAAGTGGTTTTAACGAATCTAAGACTACTTATTTTCAAATCTAGTTCGAAGCAAATAAGTTTTGTTTCCTGAACAGACAACAAATTTGAAGTTTACAAGTTATTTATGCTTCATAACTATAAGTATCACTTTCCCCTTAATTTCATAAAATGTATAAAAATATAAAAAATATAGTTTTTTAAAAACTCATTTGAAATTTTCACAATAATTAATAAATCACAGGATTGAATTAAAAAGTGTTCAGAACGTTTATAACTGCTGATAAAAAAAGGACTTAATTTTTTCAAATAAACTGCAATCTAACTATGTATTTATTTTCAGTTACGTAGTTAACATTTTATAGAAAATATAAAGAAGATTTAAAGTGTACAAGAATTCTTTAAATAATAATAATTATTTAAATATAATAATTATTATATCAATGTTACTTTATTCTATAAATATGATGTACAAAATTGCGGTATCTAGATTTTTATGCATTACCCTAGTCTATTATTATTATTTAATAAAATATTTTGACCTCATTAGCATTGTAAACAATTTCAATTCTTCTATGACTGAAATTAATCGAGTTATGAAGCATTTTAGACAATTTAATGACAGGTTTTTTTCAATAGCAGTCTTGAGGAGAATACGCCAATCAGCATATTCTCGAAGTCGTCATTGATTGACCTAAAAGGAGAAAATTCAAAACAGAGAGTGATAAATTGCCTAGTTTTGATTGCTGAAGAGCGGTTTTTTTCCCCATGCTTAAAATATATTTTTTTTTATTTAAAATATTTTTTCTGGTTAAACATAATATACAATAATTTGTAAAAAGAAAATTTCATCAATTATGATCGGATCACCATGTTAAAATTTAAAATTTTTAATTTCTTCAGCTGTATAATTATTGGTTGAAATAATGAAAAATGTGATGCTCTAAATATTTTTTTCAATCACAAATTATATGGTTAATTATAAATATTAATAAATTTAGTGAGCCAGGATTGGAATCAATATTTTGATTAAAATCCACTTCACTAATTTCCTTCGATTTGAATTTTCTATAAGATGAATAAAAAATGTAAAAATTGGCCAATATTTTCAGATACAATAAATCTGTTGACAATTTTACCGGAGAAATGAATTTATCATATGACAAAAGCAGCTCATTTCTTTAAAAACAGAAGATGATAGAAACTTCATTGAAAATCAATTGAAAAATCCGTCTCCTTTGCAAATAAGATCGGAAGAATGAAGGAAGCTCCGTCATATTAAGAGCCGGAAACGTTTTATGGCGTTTACAACGATAATATATAAGTTATTGGGGTTCCTTTTGCGGTAAGGACTTTTTTTTACAGATGCATTTTTCATGATCTCTAATCAAGAAAGCAGAGCGGGAAGACAAATGGGGAGTGAGAGGGGGGAAGTGAAATGGCGGTACTACAGCGCAACAATGTTTGTCACGCGACCTGGACATGAAAGAAGGAAAAAAACATGCAGCAGCAGCAAATAAAATTGCAGAAAAGATTAAATCAAAATATAGGAAACCTCCTTTTCTGGAAATGAAATATGAAATTGAAGTTTTGTCTGTCATTAAAGGACGTTTCCCCTTCGATAAAATAAAAGTTTTTCTCCTCTTACGTATTGATAGAATTATCTAGTATTATGGTTTGTTTTTGCAGCGACTATAGGATAATGGCGAGGATAAAGAACAGATGGTGATGACGGTTCTAATGATTCATTTCGGGGCCAATAGACTGAAATAAAAGTTGGTAGTGAAATGAAATTGTTTTTGAAAACTTTTTCATTTCTTTACTCACAGAAATATATATATATATATATATATATATATATATATA
>JAPMOQ010064907.1:2557665-2582362 GCA_026543055.1 Argiope trifasciata | reverse complement strand
TATATATATATATATATATATACATACATACATATATATATATATATGTATGTATATATATATGTATATATATATATATATATGTATATACATACATATATATATATATATATATACATACATACATATATATATATATATGATTTATAACATAGTATAAATTATAAATCCTATAAAGTATATAAAATACAGGGGAGCATTCGTACATCTAAAATCTCTTTTTATAAATTATTTTTGAAGAATATTGGATTTTCATCAGAAAACCAATTTTGTACGACGAATAAAATACCTGCATTTCTAAAAAATATTTTCATATCAAAAAATTTCCTTTAAAAACTTAAAGCAATACTAAAAAAATTCAATGAATTTTATTCATAAGAATAATACTAAAATTATTACTCTTTAAGAAATATTTACCTTTCTAAAGCAGAATTTATTTTTAAACGGTTTTGGGAAAAAGAAATTATGTTCAAGGAGACACTGGGGACAAATTTATCCAAACACTTTTTTTGTTGTATAAGAACATACCTTATTTTGTAATTTTTTGAGTCCAAATTTAAAAATTACGTACATATTTCTAAATTTTGAATTTTTTTTTAATTCTTTTACTTCCTTTTTAATCTTCAAGAATTAACTACCCATTATTCTCTTTAGCAAAAAAAAAAAAAAAAAAAACATTTGTGATTTTTATTTCTATTTATTGAAATTTGTATACTTAGAATTTTATTTTACGAATCTTTGAGCTCATTATATAAATTACCATATTAGATATGTGGTCCTGAAACGAAAATACTATTGTTTAAGCAATGATGGAATTTCGATGCAATTATATACTTAAAAAAAATTCTTTGCCTGCTTATATTACTCATCTAAGTTTTTATTTAAAGATGCAAATATGCATTTTTTTCTAACTTGTTGAGTTAGCATTAAGAATCAATAAGATATTATTTATAATTTCGTTTTCTGTTATTTGATATTCATTAAGAAACTGATTAGTTTAGTACACCGTTTATTACACTAAATTACTTGATTTTTATTCTAAATTAACGGAATCTATTTAAAGACGAATTAAGGTTAAAAACAGAAACTTTTTTCCACGCATTGTTAGATGACAACTATTCATAAAAAAAATCTCCATTATTTGTAGGTTTTTTTTTTTTTTTTTTTTTTTTGCGATTGAATAATGTTACAACTTTATCCAACTGGTTTGATGATATTTAACACAAATCATTCCTTCATTTGGTATTACATCATACTGAAGTTCATCCCTACAGTCGAATAATGCATTCATATCAAGAAATATAGGCTTAATGAGCAATTTATTTTTAAATTTCTCTTTTAGCTATTGATAGAGTATATACAAAGGGCTTAAAAGGTATTTCAGACATTTGCAGCCTGCTATCTAAACAAATCCGAAACTCGTCTCGGTAATATTGCTATCTTAAAACCTCAAGAAACCTCACCTCCATTTCAAGAAGTAGAGTCGTCTATCCTTAATAGATTCCTTAACTGCCGGCCCCTCCACTTAGGGCAAAAAATTCCAAGGTCTACCGCGGCCAGAAGGATAATAAACACTTAGTAATCATCTGGCGACAGAGCTGAAAAATTCGTGAGTCTTGCACCCCCTTTAATGAAAGGTCCCAAAGTGGACGGTTTGCTCTTCGCTTCATGTGTTTAAGTGGACCCTTCGCAATTAGGGTAGACGCCTGATCAGAAGGAGTGCGTACCTGTTGGCACTTGCTTTGTGTGGGCTTTCGCACACACGTGCCGCCCGACTAGGGGCAATTTGCTCATTTCCTGATCGTTTTTCTTTTCGGTAAAGTAAACAAAAGTGAATGAGTACTACATAATTTGGGATGAAAATCGTAAGGTGTGCGGTTGTGTACAAGGATCTATGTTAAGTAATGCTTTCTTTACGTGGAGTTTGGAAAAGATTAGTCCGGTATTCTTTGTAGATAAAAGCTGTTAAGGGAATCTAGAATAGTGCTCGTTTGCACGTTATTTTTTAAAGTATTTTATACAAATATATAGCATTATATAAAATTAAATTAGAAAGGTTGAGAATAATGTCGGTAAATATATTAGAAGTCATGAAACAAAATAACATGTTTAGTTGGATTTTTGATATTTGGATTATTCCCGTGATATGACTTCTATTTATTTTTAAAGAATACTACATTCAGCAATCAAACTAATTAATAATAAAACCCCAATAAATATCAAAGTAGTCATTACTGTAAAAATCTTGATAAGTTATATCATTAAAAAAACTTTTAATAACTGTTTAATGTGATAAAAAATTACTCAAATTTATGTTTCGTCTTCTTTAATAGTAGCTAAATATAAAAAGATCCGGATTTAATATAAATATAAAATAACATTATAGATATAATATTTTGATATGCATAGTAAGAGTATTTCCTCGCTTAAGTGCTGTTGACAAGCTTTTACACCTAAAAAGGTTCTTTTTTTTTACTTGCTCCAGGGGGAAAATGCAAACAATATATAATTAATACCGCCTAAAGCAAGCATCTTAAATTAAATGCAAAGAATTAAGCTACTTTAGGACTTACCGTGGCCGGATTTGTCACGCTATAATGTTAAAAAAAATTCTATTTACATGTATTAAAAAGATTAAAGAAGAGTCACCAAATTTATTCAACTGGAGTTTCTACTACTGTAACCACGTGCATCATTAGTTACACTCCTGCTAACATGTTTAGAGTTTTTGACAAAAATAATGTATTTTTATGATTCTTTGTGACAAAAAAAATGTCATAAATTTATAGAATTTTCCCGCCGTAAGCCAAACGTGACTTATTTTGATTATTTCAGAACAGTATATAGAAAAGAAACTCATTCGTCTATAGAGTAAAGACAAGAATAACTACTTTAATTCCTTTAATTTTCTTTTGTTTATAATGTTTTACTGAATAAAATCAACAGAAAGTAGATAGTAAATATTACAAAATTTTAATTTACAATTTTTTAAAAAAGAAAAGAAAGTTGTAAAGCAGAAATTTTCAGTTATTAAGTACTGATGAAAATCATAATAGTTTTATTTTTATTTAATTTCATCATATCATAATTACTTTATTAAAGTTTTGTTTAAAAGCTTTGTTGTAGAATGTATTTGCGGCTTACAGTGAATGAAAACAATTCATTTTGCATCAAAATTAAAGCTTCACGTTACGAAGGCGATATATGTTTTTTTAAGCTGGAAAAATGGAATTGAAAAATGATCTGCACTTAATTATTTTTTATACTGATTAGTAGATTAGTGTGCGTTCTACAGAGATATAATTCATTTTATTGACGCTATTTAATAATGGGTTCACTTTATAAAAAAGTTTCGAAATTGTCATTTGAACGTGCACTTCGAAAATCAATTTTAGATTCAAATTAAAGAGTTCATCAAAATTTATATTATATTTTGATATCAATGAATTCTTTTATGCCAAGTTAGTTTTTTTTTTCTAAATTTGATTGAATATTAATTTCCTCTTGTCAATTTTATGTCGACATTTGGACCTTATTTTCTTTCCCACATTCTTGGATCTTTCTTTTTATAAAAATAAAATAAAATGATGATTGTTTCAAAGAGTTTTACTTCAAAATAAACAAGTATAAAAAAAAGCGTTTCAATAACTGTTGAGAAACTAAGTAAGTTTATTAAGGTAAAGAAATAGTCGAAAAATTAAAATCAATTTAATCATTAAAAATAGCATTAAAGAAGCACATATTTGCTTAATCATCGGAAAATTAAAAAAAAGAATATTAAATGAATTGGGATATAATCCTATTTCTTACTGGAAAAAAAAATTTGAAATAAAGAAATAATATAGCGTAGTAGTCGAAAAACGCACTTAAACAAACGAAGAACTTTATTATTTATACTTGAAGATAATTTATTTAAATGTGTTATCAAAAAATGATGGCAAAATAAACCTTTCTTCAATTATGAAAACGTAACCGTAACTGCAATGACAAGTCACCATCGTTTTTCAATATAATCATCCATAAAATTATATTTTTTAGTCATCAGCCTATTAACATTAGAATAAGAATACAAATACTGGAAAGCTATTCTAAACCCACTAAATTACATTCCTATCAGTTAAACAAGAAAACCCTGTTAAGCATACAATTCAAAAAATAATACTTTGTTTTGCCCTGCAGTTAGGTAAGTTTTAAGCAATTTACTTAATCGCCCTGGAAATTGTTTTATTTTTATTAAAAAACTGATTTAATGATGAGATTTATGTCTGTGCATCCCTATTATTGGCATAATGATTGCCCCCAGGCAATTCAATAAGCAAGAACAATTGGTTGTCATCAATGTAGAAAATAGAATGAATTACTTTGTTGAATTCCAATCACTCAATGACATTTTAAACAGACAAAAAGCATACACGCAAAACAAATTAATGAATAATGTTGCTTGATCACAAAAACGTTCGTGACAACTGAAAATATCAGAGTCACCAACTTCTGCACAGCTTGAAACAAAAATTACTTATGTGACTAGCTCTTGTATAATATAAAAATAATGAATTTCAGTGTGCGTTTTACTAGTGTGTAGATGTACTCGATAAACAATTTGCTGCTGATTCATATTCATTTAATATTAAAGAATCTGGAAATAACATGGGAATAATGAATAAATTTGATGGATGGTTCCATAAGTAATGTGATATCTTATCTCTCTTATGCTGGAATAATTGTTTGTGTCCGAAAGCGGTGATTGAGAAATCGATTATTTGGAATGAGATTAAAACTCTATTTACAAAAAAATATAATTTTAATTATGTAGTTATAAACACAGAAATTTGTCTTGCAAATATAATCTTATCCCCAATCCTCAAGTCAAGAGAATTTTTATTTTTCAAAAATGAAGATAAAAATTATTTAAAAATTAATTTATTCTTTTATAATTTTATACAGCTTTATAAACTAAACAAAGAAACAATTTTGTATGAATATGAGAGGAATAGGGGAGATATCAAATGACAATTTAAATAGATTTTGAAAATTTGATGTGTTTTTCTAACAATCAAACAGCGACAAATGGGACTTAAGAGGGATGTGTTTAATTGCCGAAATTGTTATTGCAAGGGCAAAATCGTTGACAATCAAATTGCTTTGGTAGCTTCATGTATTTTAGTAACAGACAACTAAAGTTTTGCAAAAATTTTCTTAATTTGCTTTTTCCAATATTTTATTCTTCTTACATCATAGATTTGCATTTTAATTCAAAATAGATTGCCCTTAACATTTAGGATACGATAATATGAAAACGAAATCTGCAAATTTGAAATGTTGTATTACAGTTTAAAATAAAATTAACTGCAATTATTATAATTTATCCTGATAAGATATTTTTATCAATTGTGTACCGCACAAGGGCTTTTTTCAATAAGACCAACAAAAGTTTTTACTTTATTTTATCTTATTTATTTACTTTTATTTTTTCTGATAAATACTAATAAGGGTTTTATTTTATTACACTATTGCTGCGTATTAATCGTAAATTTTTCTCTATAAAACCCCGGAATAAAATTATAAATACTGGCTCAGAATATAAATGCATAGAATGCTTACACCTTGCATTATATGACTTAAAATATTAAAAATGTATTTGCTCCTTTAGTTGAAATTTTTTTTTTCAAAATTGCAAGAGTTAATTTATTGATAGCATCAATAGATACTATCAATAAAATAATGATGGCTAATATTAGATTGTGAATTCAAATGCATATAATGCTTATATCTAGCAATATGAAATTTAAAATACTGTTAGAAAGTATATACTTTATTAGTTGAAAAATAAACTCTTTATTTCAAATTTGCAAAAATTAATTTATTGATAATATCAAGTGATATTATCAATAAAATAATGAAGAATAATACTAGTGAATTGAAATACTTAGACTGCTTACATCTACCACTGATAAAACTTAAAATATCGTTAAAAATTCTGTTAATTGCAAGATATACTGCTCAACTCACATTTAAAAAGTGTTTTATTGATCGTATTAACAGATACTATCAATAAAATAATGATTAATAGTTATTGGTTTATGAGTAATATTATTTCATTAAAAAAGCACTATCATTTGAATATGAATATATTATTTTGTATAAGTTAAATTACTTCTATCAAATTAAATGAAACTATTTTATGAAATAAATACATATAAAATCACAAATCTATGATTCCTTTTCATAAATATTTAATATCCAGTTGTTTAAATAATCCTTGTGGATTCTTTGTATTGATAAAGAAAATGTTTTTTCTTTATATACCTCTACATTTAAAACATTGTTATGCTTTTCTATCGTATAGACAAGCGGAAATACGAAATGAAGGTATTAGTATTCTGAATTGACGTTTATCAAATTCCTGTAGATAAAACAAAGATTTCTACATACGACAATATTCTTAACATCCACTTTCGAAATAGGCTTGTTCTATCAAATTATCGTCATTTTAAGCATGTTCGCGTGTTCTTACAATCATATTTGGCAATACACTCCGCAGGCTAAGCGGCTGAAATCAAACCTACAATCAGATGGCAATCTTTTCAAATAGTATGTTGTCAGTTTGTCGAAGAGTTTTAAAACTAAAGAAAGATTCTTTAGAGTATTAGAAAGAATAGGAAAGAAAATATTAGTTATGTGTATAATTTTACTTCTCATCTGTCATTGCATCGAATTTTGCAGCAAGTATTTAATATGAAATTTTGAAATCTTAGTTTAACCTTCTAAAACTTTTGTTGCTCTAAGAAATGCTTTTTAGTTTTATTTTTAAAATATTAGAAAGTGATAGTTGAAGTTTGCAAAAATATTGCTTTAAAGAAACAAAGTTTTTTGGTGAATCAATCTCTAATAATGTCACAGAAATAATTTTAATTAAGTATTAAACAGAATTTCGCTTCATCACTTTTAAACCAGAATGAATGCAGTAATCGAAAATTTTCGTGAAAAACCTGTAAACATGTTTTGCTATTTTAAATTTTAAAAAAATTCGGAAATTTTATAACACATTTTTATGTAAGATATTATTTTTTTAAAGATACAGATTATTTATGCTCTGAACAACTTGAGTTTTAAATATAAAAATGCATTCCTCATTAGTTTTTAAACTGAAACATTGAATAAACAAACTTAACTGCATTTAGTAGCTGTTAAAAGAGGAAATAGGAAATGAAATAACCTTAGTTAAAAATTAAACTTGATGAGATATTAGAAGTTTTTTGTTTTGATTAATTCGTTTTGTTCATTATGATCTGCTGTCAAATAAAATTGCTCTGTATAAATTTTGCTTTAATTTTGAATCGTAATAATATAGGTACAATGATTAAAAATTAGTATTATGCATTAAATCTTATTAACAAAATAAAAAATAAATTATCATATTTTGACTATACAGATCCCTACTTTTATCATCAGCCTTCGTTTTCGTATTTTGTTGAATATAGTATAAAAATACATAGAGACTGATAAAGAATTAAAATGGATCCCGTTTTCTGTCAGAGAAGTAGAGCATAGTAGGTATTGATACATAAAATAAAAGAAAGCTAAAACCAGAAGAAAAATCAAATTCTGTTCGAAATTTTAAATTTACCGGCAGAGGAAGCGACAGTCGCTGGGCAAGGAGGATCGGAAACTAGCCCGATTTTTATTCCTTTCTCACCGCACCTACAGAACAGAACTGTCTTATAAAATATTCCATTTCATGAAAAAAGAGGACAACTATTTTATAACCTTTAAATATGGAAAAGGTTGCTTCAATACCCTTTGCAAAACACATGATCCTTTCAAAGGGTGCTGCAAATTCTACCAAATCGAATTTATGCATGCGTTCTTGATGGGGTGTGGTCACAAACACAGAATACGATTTTGGTTAGGAATCAAGAAAAATGTATTCCGAACCCTACCCTGTAAATGTATATTCAAGCGCAGGATTCTCTTCCTTTTTATGGGCGTTTTTGAAGTCTTCCGCTTCGATGAAAGCTTTTCTTTATTCATTTAAATAAGATGGCGGACCAAAACTGAGTCGCATTGGAGTGGCTTCATACATATTTTATGCAATTTAGTTTTTTAAGTAAAATAAATGGTTTTAAAAGGAAGAGATTTATTATTGTTTTTATTAATAATATCTGCATCTAATATTCAAATGATAAAAAAAAAACGAAAATACCTTCTTTTTTATTATTTGAAATAAAAATTCCACCTCATTTGAAAGCCTTTCCAATGAATTCACATCTTTCAAAATCTTGTATTAGATTTCGCCTTTCTGAATCTTTTATTACATTATCATCTAACAGTACCAAAAAAAGCCCCAAAACAAATACTTTTGAATCATGGTCTGATTATTATTTTGTAGATGTTTCGGCTTTAGTTTTTCTAGGTTAAGTCATAATTCTCAAGATTCATGCTGAAAATATTGTAAAGAAATCATTTCAACAATAATAATGTTGCTAATCATTTCCCATTTGTTAAATATACTATAAATAATGTTCTATCAATGCGTCATAATACCTTGCAATAAATATAGGTCTATCGCAATTAGTTGAAAAAATATTCCTCAAATAATAAAAAAATTATTTCGAATTCATTAGAAACAGTGTGTGGTTACAAAAATGCTCAATTCGAATAAGTGAGGTGGCAAAATCATTTTGTACAGTGAGCTGCAATATGCCTGAATATAAAATTATGACTTCGATTCCTGAAACTTTTTTAATAAATAAAAACTTTTTTAATCACTTAAAAAACTTATAGGCTAAATGTATATTTTAGAAGAAAAATTGATCAAGATGGTTATACGGATAAATCTCTAATAATATTCTTTGGGACAATGATAGTCAATATTTATAAATGCCTGCTTTATTTACGAGTGGCCATCATCTTCATCCTTTGTGCCAATTGCAAAAATATATAAAAGTTATTATGCAGACAAATAAAAAATTGATAGAGTCTAAGCGATTGCATTTTAAATTTCCATGTGATGCTTCTAATGCTCTATTTTTATAGATGGGACTTAATATGCGCACAAACAAATTTGTTGGCTTAACCTGTTTCAATATCAATAAGTAATTAAACTGTAAAAATAAAAAAAGGAAGAAGAATAAGAATAGAATGTCTTTATAGCGTCTTTCTAGTATTAAATACGCTCAAATACTTTATAATAATCCGACTCATTTATTTTTATTCTTTACTATTATTCACCAAAATTAGGTAATTATAGGAGTTGTCATCTACTAAATAACTGTCGATTTTAGTCTCGCGTAATACGAATAAGCATCATCTAACATCAAAATGGAATTCTCTTAGCATAGTATGATAGTAACATTTATACATTATTTTTAAATTGTGTATAAATTTTACTATCATTAGTAAAAAGCAGTTCTGTATTAAAACATAATTTATCCTTTTAAAAATGGATTTAAAATGAAAATAATATTAAAAAAAAAGCCTTTATCAACCACTTTTGCATGTAAATATTCAGATGATTGTGGAAAGAAAGTTTCTTGTTGTTTTAACTTTTATTGGAAATTTTGATATCTTTTAACTTTTACTGAAAATATGAACTTTTTTCAATTATAAAACTTATGTTTTCAAAAAGTCATATTTTCCCATTTTTTTCTGGTGTTGAATTATAAATTTATGGTCAAAATTTTAAAATTTATTAATTTGCTTCTGAACCAAACAAAGAAAAATAATTATAAATTTAATAATGGTTAGTATCTGATACATTTTTGGTATAATATGCAAAATAATTTAAAACTACCCGATGATATATATATAGATATATATAATCAATCATAAAAGCATTAAGTAATTAAAACCAATTTCCAGAATCATCAAAAATTAAACCGAAACTAATTAGGCCGGAATCGGAAAAAATTTAACTCGGAATTAAACAACAGAAACAGAAATAAAAGCTAAATGAAATAAAACCTATTTATGAAACAAATCTAAATTAATACAATTAAGTAAATCAAACAAACAATTATTTCGGATTCGAACAAGTGTAAAACTGAAAAATTGAAAACCTATTATTGTATTTAGTGAGCGCTATTCCAGCTACAACCAAAATACAGATGAATCTAAATAAATCAACAACAGGAGCCAAGCAAAAAGGAACACAACATAATCAAAATTACAGCAAATAGAAAAAGAATCCGACCTGAAGACTTTTTCAAGCGTGATAACTTTTTTTGCAATTTCTGAGCATGCATTTTAAAATAAAAATTTAATTTGAAAATTAGACTGAACATAATTTTCCAAAATTAAATGATAGCAGCAAGAAATAGCTTTCTAAGATATTAAACAGCTTGTTTACGTAGTAAAAAACTTAAACAAGCACTCAAATAATATTAAAGTAATAAAATGTCTGTTTTTAATAAAATATACGGGAATAAAATGCACTACGGCTAATGCCTGCGATCATTATTTGTGAATGGAAAGAACAAATAAAGAGACTCTAAGTGTTTGCATTAAGTCTTGATTGTCCCAAAGCACGTTATTTTGATCCATGCTCAGAGCGAGGGGAAAAGCGAGAAAATGAGAATTTAAAGCCGCAGCATATTGTTTGGGAAGCGGCTTCATGTGCCCCAAATAGGACCATTTGGAACTTCTCCCCATCCCCCCATCAACGAAAACTCCATTCTTCCACCTTTTCCCTTAAGTTACGCAACATCCCTCAATCCCTGCCTCCTCTTTCGGAACCACCCCACAATACATAAAATAAATAAACAAGAAATAAATGTATATTTACCGAGAACATATTCACAAACAATTCATCCCGTTTTGAATAATTCATAAACCTGATAACAAAATCGCTGACAAAAAGCTTTTTTTTTATTTAAACAAAAAGAAAAATGTATGGAAAATGCATACTTTTAGTCGGAAAAGAGGATAGGGATTTAGGGAATGAAATAAATAAAATAAATAAAAGTAAAGGCGGCTCGTGCGTACAACAGAATGATGCTGTGCAGCAGTATCTCGGACGGACTTTTACCAACCCTGATTGGCCAACGACGAATTTCTAAATCTCATCTTTCCAACCAATCGATTGGAAGGCTTTTATGTTCCGTCTTTTCCCTGTCATTTATTTATTCAAATCATGACAGGGATGGTTTCTGGCGGGTCGAGTACATTCGCATAACGTAATGCAAAAGGAAAACGTTTATAGCTTCTATGGCGGGGACCATTACGGCCCCGGAAATATATTCTTCGACAAATCACCACCGGGAAACGAATTACATTGGCATGCCAAATGAATTAGAAGGACGAGGGAAATGAAATACATTACGCTATTCAATGATTCTAAATCGAATTTGCTTCTTCCGACCGTTTTCTTTTCCGAATCATCCCCCCTTCCCCACCTCGTTCAATCATAGAATCGTTAGAGTGTCAGGAGACAATCCTCCGTGTTGAGTTAAATTAAGATAGAACAACCATTTCTAGGTAGTTATGTTTCTCCGGGAAATCATACATTATTGTTTAAATGGAAAAGGATGTGTATTAAAGTAAATGCAGTACTTATGGTAACGTATAAAGACTAGACTGCAGAAGCATACACAATTATTTGGTCTTTATTTAACAAATCTTTTTAAGTTTATTGGTTTTATTTATATGATTGAAAAGAAATTCTTAAGGGAAGATATTTAGTATATAAATTATTCATATGTTTTATAAATGCATATAGGCAAAATTTTTTAATCAAAGACCTGCCAAGCTAAACCTACTTTGAATATGAAAAGTGTTATGTTGTTTATTGAGCGCGCTAGTGCATGAATAACAAATTAATTAATCTACTTAAATTTATTTATATTCGATATATTAGGATGGACTTATTATATTTAAGAAAATATATAAATAACTAAACAATTTTCAGTATTTTGTATTGGGTGGCAATGGAAAACTTAACAGGTTTGTTGAAATTGGAATATAAATTTGTTTTACTCTATTAACTGATAAAAATATTCATATACTTAGTATATATTTATAAAAACAAAGTATTAAATTTTTAAAATTTCTAATAAATTAACCAGATTTTCTTTTAAAAGAATTTAAACATCACAATTTCTTGAATCTTAAAAATAAATAAAACAAAATTGTGGAGTAAAAGGTAATAAATGATTAATGTATAGCAAAATACATAAACCTTAATTTTCTAATTTAGTGAAAATTCAGTCCAAGAGAGATTTTAGAAACAATCGACGAGAAAGCGTAAACAATTTTAGAAATAACATTTATCAATGTAACTTTTCAACGTTTCAATGACTTTTACCCAAATGATGTTAATAATAAAAAGAAAAAAAATTCTCCGAACAAATTTCAGCAAAAACCAAATGATTCGTCATCTTATCTGTGTTATAAGCTAAAATAAGTGCTAACTTCCATTATTTTGTTTCTTTCACTTAATATAGACTTATTAAAATAAGATATTAATAATAGAAAAAAAAATTGTATGTCATAAGATTAAGATTAAAAATATGTATAATATTTAAAAATCAAAGCAATTAATCATACAATGCACTTGGACACAAGCAATATACTTCATTATAATCTCACAATTCCCATCATAAAATATATAATGAATAATAATCATCGGCATATTATAACTTTCTGGATCATGATTTCGTGATGAATAGTGTTAATCATTTTGAATAATACAACATGTTTTATATCATATTAGAGCAAACTATTATCCCACACTTTTAACACTTCTTCATTAAAGCCTCACCTATATTTTGAGACCTGACAGATTTGATGACCCAAAACAACTGCATCTCTTTGACCGCCAGACATCTGCTTGTTTTTGATGAGTCACTGACTTAAAACATTTATTCCTCTTAAATTTTTATTCAGATAAAGATCTTTTTTTTCTCTACATTGATTATTTGCGGCTTTCCTAATGGAATATTTCTATTCATTATTGTATGAAAATTTAGCTTGTCATCTTAAATAATGATTATGACCTATAATTTGTATTACTTTAAATTAAAATTAGCAACCTCTCAACTTCTAACAAGAAAATCAGAATGATGAATTGAAATAGCAAAATAATAACAAAGATATTATTTTTGCAAGTCAGAGCACATTCCCCCCAAAAAAAATTGGGGATCCTTTCCTATATAACCACGAAATTTTGAAAATTATATTTTTATTTTGATCTGTGAAATAGCCTTCATGTTACAGAAAGAAAAGTGTTCAATACATAAAGCATTATCTAAGTTACCTAAAATAAATATCAACGTTCAGCATGGCTCTTTAAAATCATTTGTTACAAAACACAGGAGACTTCAAAAGGCATGTAGAGGCACATTTTACTTCATTTTTTTTTTTTGAATTTATAATTTTTAATAGAATTTTTCGAAAATGAATTACATGGGTAGACTGAAATCTCATTGATTTTTATTCCTTTATGAAAATGTTAGCAACTTTTCAATTAGTGCTATGCATACATAAGTTATTTGTTACTTTTTGGATTTCTTTGTTTAGCGTTGTATTTTGAAGTCACAAGAGGAATAAATTGAAAAAAGTCTCACAATTGTGGTCAGATAGCATGACATAAGAAAAAGGAGCAATAATATAATAATTCCATATTTCTTAATACATTTCATAATTATTTCGCTTCAATTATGTATTACAATTTCAATAATTTAATTTTGTAAAATATTTTGTTAATAATCCTTTCACGCATACATGATTGCAAGATCTATGAAATGCAATTCTTGTAAGAACTTTTTAAACAAGCTGATTTGGGGACAGGTTATACAATGTTTAGAACTGGCTCCTTTATTTAATTATTATTTTTTGAAGTTATACGTCTTATACGTAAAATGCATTCTAAATAATATATATGGCAGTTTTAAATCATATGAACAATGTTTTTTTCTTTTTTTTTTTAATTTTGTTCTGTGAAACCATAAATGATGTATTTTTGGGAGCTTTTCGTTGGGATTGTATGATCTGTTGAAATGAAGATGTTGTCTATACACTTCAAAAAGGCAAAACTTACAAATGGTATGATTGGAAAATATTTATTATATATACTTTACATGTCTGAATGCATGTTTCAAATACGATGTGCTGATAATGCCCTTTTATAGCTAAACTTAAATAATACTTTCTAAAGAATAGAAAATAGTTCCAATTGATTTTTTATTTAGTGTTTTCTCTTAATGGAAGAATTATACGGGGTATGAATACTCTTGTAAATCTTCTGTTTTGTCAAAATCTAAATATGGTGAGCACAGCTGTTTTCTAAAAGCAAATTTGCAATTCTATTCTACTACAGAAAATAATGAAAAAATTAAGTTGTCCTTATAATCCATTTGCCATATCTACATTGAAAAGCATTTATTTTCGAGGTAATTTTTATATAATGTTTTATCGATAAAAAAACATGCATGTCCGAAACTGTCATTTGTTTCTAAACCACCAAATGATAAATGGACAACAACTTGAAACCTCTCAATAGACCCATTCCTAAAAGTCCACCCCTTTAGACGATTATCCAAAATGGATAATCGTGTAATTCTAAACACCTGTATTTTAAGTTTCCATCGAAAGAAAACTCATCGCTCAGAGAAAAATTGATAGATTTGGCTATCGCTCATCGAAAATGTCATGTTTCCTTCAATGACTTTTGATCAACGTTTTCAACCTTATTATTGTAGTTTATTGAGTGAATTATGTCTTCAGTGTCGTAAATTTCTTATTAGTTTGTCTTCTTTAATAAAGCAAATAAATATAGAGTAGTCTTATGTCATTTGTTAAATTGAAGGATCTAAGACAGCTTACTAATAAGATATCGATTTTTTTCTGTATTTGAAATATTATTTTCTAATATCTTATGACGATAATATTTTGCAGTTTTCTATCTAAAGTTTTTCATATAAAATCGGAAAAACAAGTTTCGTAGTTTTTTACACATCTCCTTAATATGCATTTAACAACCTTATGCAACAAGTTATTACTATTAATTAATGTAGAAAAACCAATTTTATTAAAAAGGTGGAAGTTCATCATAGCTTCATCTTAAAACTAATTGAGCAGATGAATTCTTCATATAAAACTATGGATTTGGTTCAATAAGGGAAATACCATAATCAGAAGTTTATAAAAAATATCACTAAGACAGAAGTGAAACAAAATTGTATCATTTTTACTTTGTATATTACAATAATATTTATAATGCCATAAAAATTAATATCGCATCAGCTTAAATTTAAAAAAAACTTTTCAGTTATGCTATTTTAATTTTCTTTTAATATGTTTTTCAAAATCCATAACATATTTTTTTGCTATTGTGAGAGAATCAAGGCATTTTGCTCCATAAAATCACTTATTTCCATGATTTTGCCAGTGTTAAAAAACTGAAATAAAAATTGAGTTCTCGTAGCTTTGAAAAAACTTTTCAAATTCATTTTTATTTCAAAATATACGCACTTTTTTAAGTGCAGACCCAGTAAGTTATGTTTTAAATACTTTAAGAAATTCAAAAACTGTTTTTGAACTAATTATGAATTTTTTGTTAAATTAGTTTATTTTGCCTCATGTTTTATTTATATATGAATTTTAGTGAGATTCGGTCGAATATCATAAGACGTTTCAAACTGGATTTTTTAAAATTTGGAGTCATTATATTTTTAAATTATTTTTATTTCTATTTATTTATTTATTTACTTTTTATAATATTATGTTATATGTACACCAACCGGATTTATAATCATAATTTCTAGAGCTGCATTCCTTTTTAAGTCATATTTTCGCAATTTTATCTTTACACCTTTGTGTTTATAATTTCATAAGTGAGTGGAATTTAAAAAAATATCTATTATCCGTTTACCATTTGATTGACGCAGTATGGCTATTTCGCCAGAAAACCAAACCAACCAACCAACCTTTTTAGATTTATCTTCTAATTGAACATTTTGGATTATACCAAATATTTCTGCTATTATTAAAAACTAGTACATACAAATTTCGCTTATTTTTAATTTTAAAGTAACTACCATTATAATTTAAAATCAGAAGTAAGAAATGATTAGTGCAAATTATATATTTTGCCTAATTTTAAACGCTAATATTCGTTACTATGATATAACTTTGCATATATCAATTTTTCATCGCTTTGCTCTGTACATTTACAGATACATTTGCTCTATATTTTATTTACAAAGCTTAAAATAACCTTTGTTATTCACTGAATTTTATTGTTTTTATGAACATAGTTATTTCGAAAAATAAATTATCAAGCATTATCAGCAAGTCTCATCTCAGCAAATATGCAATATAATTTTTTCGACGTTCTTATTAGTATTAAAATTTTTAATGCTAGGAATGAATTATAATAAGTTTATATTTGAATATATCAGTATGTCTTGATTCCAATCATTTTAAGAACACATTTATAGAATATATTTAAACATTTGAGCAAGAATCAGTCTATCATCATAGCATTCATGGTTGACATGTCGTGGATTAGCATTGATTTTATACTATAGTGCAAAAAGCATTTAACATTCTTCTTATTTTTTTGGAATATTAATGTAAATTGTTCCTATACAAACTAATAGTTAATTTAAATGAAAAATATTCATCAGTTTACCGATTTCAAAGAAGAGTGCGATGGTTTGGAAGTAAGATTTACGGATTAGATTTTGGATTCGACAGGAGTTTTCCTTATTTGGAATTCATATGTGATTAATGTTCCGTCATGAATCCATATCCTAGCATTTGTGTAATACAGAAGTTTGAAATACAACTTAAGATATTGCTTTCTCCACGGTTCATGTCTCCTAGTTACGAAATGTGTGTAAGAATAATCATTTTATATCTTTTAAACGAGACTTCGATTAAAATTATGTTAGCCAAATTATAGTTGAGAGAGAGATTTAAATATCTCCATGTATCCATTGAATTCTAGGATTATGTTT
This sequence comes from Argiope trifasciata, assembly GCA_026543055.1. Classification (NCBI taxonomy): domain Eukaryota; kingdom Metazoa; phylum Arthropoda; class Arachnida; order Araneae; family Araneidae; genus Argiope; species Argiope trifasciata. The sequence goes on along the minus strand of JAPMOQ010064907.1, from coordinate 2,565,404 downwards.
TGGAACATGATAGAAAAATTAAGAGGTGAATCATTTTACAAAAAAACTTAGGAATTTTTATAATATAACTATTTTTAACTATAATATTTGTAATTCATAAGATAAAGTTATTGAAATCAATGGAACAAAATATTTCGGGGAAAAAGTGATTTCATCCGCTTTGCATTCCTTGAAATTATTATTAGGCCTTGAAAATTAAATAAATTTATTTCAAAACTAGTTTGTTTGATTGTTTATCAAATATTTTCCTTCTACTATTCACAAAGCAAAGAAATTTCCAAAATAGCCTTATGTGACAACTTCATCCGGCAGTACCAACATTAAATACAACCTCTGTACATGGTTGTTAAGTCCATAATCTATCTTTTAATGATAGTTCAACGGTGATATAATTTTAGCAATGCCGGCAGTCGGGCATTACTGATGATTTTTCTGTCAAAAGCCATTTCCATGATTGAAATTTAAAATCACGAAGGTAACAGAAAACGTAGGACCCTAGGACAACAGGAAAGTCTAATGATCATACGCACGCTAGAAAACATGAAAAGAAAAACACAGGAACACGAAATTCCACACCTAATACTTTGAAAAATATAGCTACAACTGTATATTACAGCATCATTAAGCCGAGCTCGATTGTGAAGGAAAATTGCATTTAATACTGAATCGGGGGAAAAGCTGCACATGACAATCGTAATTTTATTTGTATAGTCAAGTAAAGATGACAGTTTTCTTATTGAACCAACTAATAAAATGGAATGTTTTTATTGGGTAGAAAAACGCACGAATAAATACTCATATTTTAGGGTGGTGTGCTATTGGATTTCTGCTGACAGCCTGCTCAAAAGTCATGACTGAACGTTAAAAGGCCCATTGAGCATGTTTTATTTTTAAACCACTCCCTTTATTCAACATTCATAAGTGATTTCTTTTTTCCCTCCTTTTTTTGATATTTATAAATCGCTTCAAAGTTACTTCATCTGAGATGACTTTTAAAATTCATCAATTGATTTTCTGTCGGCTCTAATTGCAAATAATGTAATCAAACATTAAATGAAGAAAAACGCTAATTGTATCTTTTCAAAAACTTAAAATATTGAAAAGAAGCCGTATTAGGGAAACTTTACTTCTAAAATTCCATATTTATGTAAGCTTTACATAAATATCGATTACAAAAGAAAAATCTTTCATTGGGTGATCTAAATTTTATTTGCAATTCTCATGATTAGTTAGTATTTACAGATAAGCAAACTTAAAATTTAAATGTTTCGGAGTAAATATTCAAAATGCATTCGATTATGCAGACGGATGTTTTAGGCTCCTCTCAAATGTAACAGAATAATAGATATTGTCTCAAAATTTTTGTAATTATGGTGTTAATAATATTTGGTGCAATTCATTTTGTTGTTGTTGAAATATCCTGTGACAACTATCCGTAATGTTTTTCTTTAATAAAAAAGTCCGTTTTAAATAATATATATATTCAAAACTTTACAAAAAATATATTGTTTAAATCAAAACACGTGATTAATACGAATACGAGCTTTTACAGATGATTTGAATTTCTTAAAACATGTTTCTTGTATACGTGCAGCTGATATAAAAGAAATGTAAAAGTATGGTTTAAAAATTTTAATTTGAATATGCAGACTCAAATTCAAAAAAATTTGATTTAAACAAAAATCTGTTATAAAGTCTTTCCAAAACATAATTTACAGCTAAATGTTTACTTTATATTCAAGTTAAGACCAATGATCGAACTTGGTCTATTTTATTTGAAGAACGCACTAATAAGCATATTTTTATTTTGTCAATTATGCTACTGTTCTATTGAGTCTTTTCATATTCATTATAAATAGCGGATGAGTTTGACGTTTGTAGAATATGTTATAATACAAAATCAAGTTACGTTAGAAGTTTGCCATAAACTAAAATAGTTTCATACACCCAAAAATAATAGAAATAATAATAAAAAAAGAATCTTAAAAATCTTTTTGAATTCAAGAAAGGCCAATTTAAGTATTTAAATTTTTCTGTCTTTAAGGTGTTTTCAAATAAAAATAGTTAGGTATTTCATCTGTTGTTTCGCTAATCAATACCTCTATAATCCATATTACACACTAGAAATTTTTTTAATTCAACGATCCAGTATCGAGTCCATAAAAAATGTAATGTCAACTATTTTTTAAGTAACTTCGTGGAAGAAATTTAAGACCATTTGTCTGTCTTCAATATCATTCAGAAAAATAATAAACTAAAGTATTAAAAAAAACAAGCAAAAGCTCTAAGCGTCGCAAAAGAAATAATTACGAAAATGACTGCAACTGGGGATTTTGCACTTTGTTTCGCTTTTTTTTTCTGTCTTAATTTTATTTATGAGGTTTTAGAAAAATCGTTTACGTATTTATGCGGATCCCTCGCCTCATTTTGTATTCAAATATTATACACCGCATTATTTGTATTTAACGGGTTTTTTTTTAAAGTTTTGTTTTATTTCAAATATTCAACTTATACTACAGAAAACAGGATGGATAAATATTTCCTCTTTACCGATTTTTTTATCTGGTTTTTTTTTATCTCACGCGTCTCCAGCTCGTTTTCTTTTTTATGATTTTATCGCTTTTCGAACAAGGCATTATAAACGCTTTCGAATCGGTGCGCGGTAAAGAGTGCAAAAATAAAATCACGCAAAAACCGTCAATGAAGAAACTGTCTCTCACATATCCGGTGATTTGAGTTTATAGCCCATTTCACGCATTTTAAGTACTGTCTCTTAGTTGAGAAAATAACCATTACGTTTCTCCACCTACCAATCGAACACTGGAACTTTACATGCGAATTGATTTCATAAACTTTTCTGAAATAATTTTTGTATAGTTATGTAAGGTATTGACACGAACGTAGTAAAATTTTAGTTTGTTTTCTATTCTCGCCAAAATTTATGTCAGAAATTTTCATTATTATTGCATATGCAAAGTGTATAAAGGTATCTCTTTGTGCGGCACAGAAAATAGGATGTGAAAACAAGATTATAAAAATGCAAGTTTCATACTTCTGAATATTTTATGCTTAACAATTTCTCACCTTTCCTGATTTCAATAATTCACTCTACCATTTTTTCATGTTGATCCAAAGAAAAAAGGTACATGTTTATTTTTTCGGGGGTGGGGAAGGGTATTTATATGAAAAATGATAATGATTTCAAAACTGTTTAAAACAACTAAATCAAATTTCGATTTATTTCCTAAAACAAGAAATAAACTATTCTAGCATTCGAATAGAGAGCAAAAACAAACTGAACTGATACTATATGTTACATGATAATAATTATATGATATAATAAAAAACTGTAATCTTAAAAATAAACATGCTAAACTGCGATAAACACGAAATTCTATGGCCTGCTATGCATAGAATTTGTACTGCGTACAAACCCGCGGGTAAGCACCTGTAGGGTTAATATCTGACATAAAAGTTTATTAAATATCTTACATATTTTCTTTGAAAATTCAGCTTTAACATTTTGAGATATTACATATTTGCATTTTAACAGCAGGCTATTGGCTTATAACCTCAATATATTACTAATTTTGTGTCTCGAATTATATTCCTAACTTTTGCTGATAGTAATTTTAACTAAGATAAAATATTATCGCGGAAACTTGCAGTTTAATATGTAAAAAGTCACTTCAAACCATTCCGAATTTATATGTGTCTGGATTTTTAACGATTACCCTTCACTTCTCGTTTTAACATTCTGCAACGTCAACAAACAAAGCAAACAACCTTTAGTAAATTATTTAGTTACATCAAATTATTTCAAAATTCCACTGGGAAGAAGATTTTGGAAAATGAAAACGTTTCTCTTTAGCATATATACGCGATTCAGTATTTTGCGACAATCCCTTCTAGCCTCCCCAGGCCATGTTAAATACACCCGCTATCAGTTGAATGGCATTATTTATATGAAATGAGCCCCTGCTCGCGGCAGTCGGAAAGGGGCTGTTACCCCTAATTGAAGCGTACGGGGGTGGTCAGACGAACAAACGTGTAAGTACGGAATAAGTCTCCCTTTGGGAGGCATTCACTCCAAATGAGCAGCCGTCTGCAGATCTCTTTTATCGATGGTATTTCCGAGCCCCTCTTTACACGGGGGTTTCAGATCATTTGACAAGGGTGTATGGTTGCCAGATACTCCTGTTTATCTCAAGAAATGGCTTCTTTAAAGAGGAAATTATTTATAGATAAATAATTTAATATAGATAATATAGATAAATAACCCAACCAATGCTTAGGATATAGATCAAACCTGATCGATTTGAAAAGAATATAAGACAATTTATAAATTAACAAATCTTAAAAAGGAAATTATCTGCCAAAATTTAATAGGTGACATAGCCTTTACGTACTATAACCGATAAATTTAGAAATGCAATATTATCTCTAAAATAGCATTTCATATAATACTCCATTTTCACATATTGCCATATTCAAGGATGAAAAAAAAATTGTTAGCTATCAGCTATGATAGAATTATGTGAAAAGTATTAAGAAGAGGGGGAAATAATCAAAAATTCATACTTAGACAATATTCCATAAATTAAAAAAAAATCACCGATTATGATTTCAAAATTAGAAAACTTGTGTTATAAATTATGTTTATCTCGTATTGGTGCAGTTATAATAATTTTACAAAATTTAACTCAGAGGGATATACACTCTAAGAATGAATTAAGCGAAAATTTCTACTACAAAATGCATCTCAAAAGAGACTATTTTTATTCATTTGTTTATCTTTATTTATTTATAGATTTTATTATTTATTTATTTAGACAGTCAGTTGTTGAGTTATTTATTTATTCACGTTTTGTCGATTCCACAATCATAAGAGAAATGCTCATGTAAACTCATGGGAAAGATTCGAAAATATGTAAATAAATACATAATATATATGCTTTAAATTGCGGCTCTAAAATTTCGCTATTATAATCCCTTTTTACATTAAATGCACATATAATATTTTTTTTCAAAAAATTATTTATATATCTTGCCATATTTGGCATAATCTATTATCCTATGAATGATGGACCTTCAAATATTTTTATTTTTAAAGATTTTGTATTGAAAATTCAGCTGCTCACTAATTAGTTTTATAATAAATATATGTCTGTGATCAACTCTACAGCAGCATTGCTTACTGTCGGCTTTGCGCTTAAACGACAGCCGAACAGCCATAGAAATCAGTCGCAGATAAGAATCCTTTATATGACTAACATAATTTGACGAAGTTGCTCATACTTAGAAAATAAAACTAATATAAATCAAGATTTAAATTCAAAATTCATGCTTAGCTGACATTTTAGCTAACTCTCAATAAATATACCATAAACGGATACTTCAAGAAAATGTTACAAAGGTAAAATTTTGAGAAGTAAATTTTTCACAGAAATTAAATATTATAAATAATTACTCATAGAGCACTGCTGCTTCTTGAGTAATAATAAGTGAAAATAGCAAACCAAGTCCGCAAACAAATTATTATTATTATTATTTTGAGAAATGGACAAAATATTATAATTTCTTTCTACCTTTCCTATGATTATTTCTCATATTCTACAACTTATTTTTCAATGAATAGGCCAACTTTTTACCTTTCGCAAAAAGATATAATAATTAATGTAACAAAATGCATTAAGCTCCTTACTTTCATATGAAAAGAATGACAAGGTAGGAATTTTCAAACATATTTTCTAAATATGATGACTATGCTTTATGAATAATCTTGTTTTTTCCAATTAAAATATATAAATACTTCTGTCTGTTTTGCATATATATAGTGATGAAGTATGTTAAACTTCTTTTGTTCAAAAATACTTTGAATCCACTCACTGCGAAGGAATAAGAATTTCTTAAGTAGAAAAAATATTTAAATTAAATAAATGGCAAGCATCAGACTTTTTTAAAATTTAAAACTAACATAATAGTAGCATTAAAAAATCCATAAGAAACGCCCTTAATGCATACCAAATATAATCCCGAATCTCTTCCTAGCTTAAGAATATCTTAATGAAATCATAATAAGATCATTTTTGAAAAGCATTTTACTTTTGCTCATTAAATGTGGTTAATTAACACTAGTTAAATTAATTGCCAAAACTCTAAATTAGAAATCTCTAAAATGCAGTTCTTAAGCCTACATAGTAAGTGCAATCAACGATGCCCATTACTCAAAGCGCAAAAAAATCAGGAACAACGTTTAATTTACTGTGCTCCTCATGAACTATTTTCCAGTAACTGCACAGAAAACAATTCATCAAATACTCAATAGCTGCATTTTAGGGATCAACGCATCACCTTAATATGAATTACCGCTTTTAATTTGACGTGATTCCGAAGCGAAGGAAAATTTTCTGCTGCTTAAAAAGATACCAGCTAATTGGCGCTAAAGCCCTAGTGGAATCGCGTACACTAATTTGCATTTATGAATAAAAGTCCGCCAAACAAGTGGGGTTACCACAATGCGGCTAACCTCGCACAGTTTCCTAGTAATTGACTTCATTAGCATAATTAATTGAGAGTAATTAACGGGCATATTTATCTCCGATTTGTTTGGGCATAAGAGAGATTATTTTTTGATCGCTCTTTTAGGTAGAGAGATTTTTTTTCCTGCTCTACGCAGCGTCGAAAAAGTGGAATGCATATTTTTTTCCCCTTTACTCTTCGCTCTACAGCACCATTTTTTTATGAATTTATTTTTGTGTAATGGTGATCAAGGGGACTTTTTTATATTCCCTTTTTTGCAAGTTTTCGTCCTATCTTCCTATTTAATCTATTTTTTTTTTATTTTAAGTGCGAATTAATCAGCTAAAATAAATGCATTGCGGTCGTCTGTTTACAAGATAGGGGGATAGAAAAATAGTAAGGCCTTATTTTATTTTTTTAATCTCTTTTTACTTTCATTATCTCACCTTAAAAAGTTTTTAGTGTAATTGCGATAGAAAAAAATCTTTTTATTGCAGTAACGCCCTTTTAATTCTCAATGGAAGCGTTAAAAAAATTATTTTTTTATAATATCATGTTTTTCTGATTTGGGAAGAGAGAATCGTTCTTTGTTATAAATTTTTAAAAGCTCCGAAACAATTTAAAACATAAAAAGCATTTATAATTACGTATTTGATAAAGTAGTTTTTAAAAAGATAAAATTAGAAATATTTTGAATTTAATATATGGGTTACTTGTATGCATTTAAAGTCCTTTATCTTTTAATTCGCAAATCGTTTCAAAAGGGCTACGAAAAGAATCCATACATATATAAGCTCCTAAAAATTAAGATGAATAGATATTAGCATGCAAAGTGAGAAATATAGACATGAAATATAGCAACATGAGAAGTAGAAGTATAAAAATGTTTTCGTGGAATAATATTCTGCTGGGAAAAATAAACTAAAGCCATTAACAATTTTAATTCTTTTTAAGATTTCCTGCTTAAGGATTTCTGAGATAAATGCCTTTTGCAGTTCCATTTTTGAGTATTTATTTTACATTATACAATCATCGAATTTAAAATAAATAAATATTTTTAAGTGCAATGCTGCAGCATGAGAAGGAAGAAAAAAATGAAAGATTTATTATTTAACCGTTCTGCTTTATTGCAAACAAATTAACACAAACATATACACAAAACGCATATTTAACTGTTCTACATATATTAATGGTATTATATCTATCTATCTATCTAT
>JAPMOQ010064907.1:2486743-2553218 GCA_026543055.1 Argiope trifasciata | reverse complement strand
ATAAATCTTAAACATTCTATATTATTTATAAATCTTAAACATTCTATATTATTTATAAATCTTATACATACAATATTTTATTATGTTATCTCTTTCAAAACGTATAAATAATTTTAAAATATTCATTTTAAACAGCATTTTAAACAGTAATTCAAATAAATATTGGGTCGTTCGGAAAGTCATTTCGTATTTTTGTGTCAAAATGAAAAGAAATTTTCGTTTAATGAATAAATTATTTATTAAATTATAAAAATTGCCATTCTGGTCTAATACCTTTTGCCATATTTTTGGTAGTAACATGATTACACGCTCATAAAAGTTTTGGTCTTTGCTGTAAAAAAAAACTGATCGAGGTGGTTTTTGGCCTCCTCATTTGAAGGAAAAATTTTGCAAATCAGTTCTGGTACTGATGTACTGTTAACACATCTTCTCCACAACTATTGGCTAATTTATTTCTGGCTTGAACAGCATTTTTACCTTTTATAGCAAAAAAGAAAAAAATGACGAAAATGCTGTTTATTGCTCTCCATATTTAAAAGGGCACCATCCAAAAACTACTGCGAAGAATCAGCTGCACTTTTTCACTCTCAAGCCTTGCTATATCAGCTCTTAAAACATAAAATGATTTTGCGGTTTAAGTATGAAATTGGGTGCGAAAAATGCAATTAAATCCTTTGTCAGGAAAAAACGAAATTACTTTCCGAACAACCTAATATATAAGCAGTTATTAAATAATTACTTTTCAGGGTTTTTTTTAAACATGAAAAGTTTGACCTTTTTGATAAATTAAAATTTTTTAGAACATAAAACATTATTTCTAAAACGTAAATGCAATAATGTAATGATGCATTTAAAATTAGTATTAAATTCTGTAAAAATAAATCTAAAATTTAAAAAAATACAAAAAAATGCAAATATTACCTAAAATAATACAAAATTTACTTACTTCTTTACAGAAATAAAAAATAATACAATTATGAATTTAATGTCGTATTTCCTCTTCATTTTCAAAATTACTCTTAAAACATCATGTGACGCTATTATCTTGCATTTTGAATTTCAGTATTGAAAAGAAAAGAAGGAAAAAAAAAATACTAATCTTCCCATCGAAAACAAAATGTTACAATATCAAAAATCGTTTGACCAAATGAACTAAAAAAAATAAAAATAAAGTAGATATAATCTGTAATTAAGGAAAAAAATAAGCAAACGATAAACCATTTGTTATCTGTAATTTCATTTTGAAATATCGCTTTACTCAATATCGATATCATTCATATCGATTCAATTAATCAAGGTTAGATATAAATATAATTTTTTGTTCTTCAGATTTCTTTTTTTTTTTTTTGCATTAGTTAAATTATTCGAAAAGAAATTATTGCAGAGCTATATTAAACAAAATAAAAACGGTAATGATTGATATTCAAGCCAATAATTTTAAATGGATATTTTATCTTCAGTAAGTAAAATTCTTATTTTAATTTATTTAATGTGTATATTTTTAGAACATAATATGCATTTCAAACAAAAAATAATCTTTATTGTTTCTTTAATTATAAGTTAAATTATGTTCTATAGTTTCATTTAAGTATAGTACATATATAACTTCATCCTTTTATCAGTATTTTTTATTGTTTTAAAAATGATGTTCTATAAATAAATTATTTACAACTATTTCTAATTAGAATCATGCGATGCCTTTTAAAGATAGAAATTTACTCCTTTTTGTGTTATTTATCAAATCTATTTGATTCCTCACACGTTGACATAAAAAAACGAAAACGACCATTGAAGAATTTTTTTACAATGCCTAAATAATGCTACCTATATTTCCTTTTAAAAAGTTTCAAAAAAGAAAACCTTTTTTTATATAAATAGGAGATGTTATAATATTTATTCTTTTTTATATCATTTATTATTTATTCTATATTAATCGCAAATTCTTGTTGGTTTAATGGGTATAGTTGCTTATGCTTCCATGATAGAATTTATTAAAAGGGAAATATCTTTTAATTTTAGTAAAACCTTGCTTATGTTATAAAGTCAAAAAAATCAGAAAATGTTAAATTAAATAAATAATAGATTTAAAATTTGTCCAATTTCAGATCTTATAACACCTAATCTGTCATTATCAATAATACAATATTTCAAATAAAAAAAAGTCAAGATTAATGTTCTTTAGTAAGCAAAAAACAGAACGATTTATATTCATATCCTCAATATAAATAAATCAAAATAATAATAGTAAATTATTTTTATGAATGTATTTTCAATGAATAATTTTTTTTCTACATACGTTATAGATCTACTTTGGCTATATTTTTCATACTCTCTGAAATAGAAAAGTAACATAGATAACCAATCCATAATTCTTGAAGCCAGCGTTTAATCCAAAGGCAATATTTTCGAGTTTGAAGAGATTTAAAAAATTCTTTGATATAAGAGTGATTAGCAATTTTCATTTTCTCTGTGATCTTGATTTTATTCACTATTTTTTTACATTAGCTTATTTTTTTGATTTTATCTTAAATTTAGAGGTTTTAATATATATAAAAAGGAATCAATTCGTCTTTGTTTCCTTTTTGATTGTTTTAAATTATTCAAAATGTTTAATTTATGTAAATGAAAAATATTTTGGAGGCCAGCAAGGCTTTAGAAATGATTAGTATCTTTTTCATTTTGATAGCGCTTATGTCATTGAAATAATACATGAAATAGTTTCACGGATTGAATAACATCGGTTATGTTCATGAGTTTTTTTCTTCTAAATAGTTACAAAACGAACAACTAAATACCATCGTGTCAGAAATCTACGCTGATTGGTCCTTATTCACAATATCTGGCCACCCACATTCTAAATTATATCTAACTCACCGCCATCTATGCTTATCCCAGCGTGCATCATTATATCAAAGCACAATGCTACCACCACCCGTTGGTCGTTTCTGTCCCCCTTGCCATGCGTATTTGCTTGTTTTTTAACGAGATTTCTGTCGTGTTACTACCATAATGATGATGTTTGAATCATTATCTAGATGAGAGTTACAACAAGGTTACATAAGCGTATAAAAAATAGCATATGGGAGGATCTATTAGGAAAAAGGAGGGAAACTAAATTCATGATGGAACGCGCCTCACCGACCGTAAAATTCGGATTTCTGAAAGGCTGGAATATAATAATGCGAGATTCTTTTTCATTTCCAGTAATTTATACATTGTTTCATATGAACATAATATCCCTTTTACGGTTTTCAACGTATTGACTCCAATGAGAATGGTATTTTTCGGTTGGAACATCCAGGTGTAACGATATAGTGTTGGTGTCATTATATTTTTCCTGTGGTTGTATAAAAGTTGAATATATATATATTCACTTTATTTCGTATTATTTTTTCAAGAAAGGAAATGATATAATTATATCCGTTTTGTGCTTTTAAATATTGTTCACTTTAGTGTTTGTTACAGATGGCTACTGCCATACTTAAAAGGATGTTTAAAGAAGCACTCATATGTTATAGAGAGGGTATTAATGATAACAATGCTCACAAATTAGCAGTATATTATCATTTCCGGAATCCTTTCTTTGCTTTTGGCATAACCGGATAGGCATTAAATTATTTGTTTGAATGTATGCAAGTATTGTTATTTTAAACAGTGACTGTTAAAAAGAAAAAAAAAGTTTTTTTTTTTTTTTTCAAAATTATGTGAATTTAGAACAAATAAAGGAGAAAAATGTTTATTTTTAATGATAAGAAATTTAAGAATAAATGAGTGATATACATAAATTTATTACCTTTTTATATTATTGTTTCATATACTATACTTTAAAATTCGCGAAATGGAAAAAAAAATTAATATATGAGGGGGGAAATTGCATTTGAAAGTGAATGAAGTAAAAGCTTGGTTGCCAAAAAATATTTTTCTTCCTTATTAATATTTAATATTTTTGATATCACATTAATTGCACACAAGTGAAACAAAATCGAAGGATTTACTTTTCTTTATTCAAGAAAAATTTGAAGAGAGAGGGAAAAAACCGGCAATAACGAATATACAATGAATATTTTATGTCTAGCAATTAAGATTTAAAATCCTAGCCCCAAAAGTGCTATTTGGTGTTCGTTAAGAAATTTGAAATTATTTATTTTTTCATAGATAGGATACTTATTGACATATTGGGCTATAAAATCAAATATCAAAAATATACAAAGTATCAAAAATATACAATATACAGAATACAAAGTATCAAAAAAAATGTTATAATTTTTTTTTTAAAAAATTAACGTATCAAATTATATATTTAAAATCATTTCTAGCCTTGATTTTCCAGATTATTGAGAATTACTTAAAGTTTTTATTGATATAAATAACACATGATAATCAAAATCAAAATTTAAACACAACTCTAAGTTTAAACAAAATAAAAAAAAAACTGGGCTTTATATTCTTATTACAGTTGCGCGGAAACTACCTTCGTTCAACATTTATAAATTTGCAAGGTAATCATAGCAAACTTTACTTTTAAATCCTTTTTATTCTTGTGTACTGAGATCATATTAAAACATCATATGGTACATAACAATTGGGAAAAAACGAAAAAATCATCGCTATAATTAGAAATTAGATTAATATATTATGCTATTATTAATAAATTAGAAAACTATCCATTTTGTATTCCAAACTATTCATTATTGTTTCCTTCCTTTCTGAAGAAATAACATAATTCAGATATGGAAATGAAGGTTAATAATGAGATATGAGAAACAAGTATAACAAAGAATTTAAAAATTTGAAATCCCCAAGTTAAAAATTATCAAATTCGAAAGAGCTAAGTTTGAAAACTTATAAGTGTAATTATCATTAGTTATGCGATTGCAACGTAAGTACTTCTAACAATAACGTTTTGGGAAAGCATACCATTCTGTTCTACAATTGCTTTGCACACCACAGCACGGAATCTGTTTGCATTTCCTGGTCAAAATGTTTTGATTCACGCTATCAAAATCCTCCCTCTGAATTTCATCAAGTCTCCATCAAAAGGAGGAACCTAATAATCATATAGGAATAGTCATCCCGAATTATAATGTGTCGCAATAACAAGCAGTGCAACAATGGTTAGGAAGCACTATTGCTACGTGCTGAGCTAAATGTGTATTTGCCAATGCATAGAAAAGACGACCACATTGTTTCCTACCGTATTATTATAAAGGACGAAATCGTCGCCTTTGCTACGTGAGACGAATTGAATTTCGTCGTCTTCCTCAGCAGCTGGGTTTCTTTTTCTGTGAGGTCGCGGCGTCTGCAATGAAGCAAAAATGTGGGAATTTGATGAGCATCCGCGATTATAAGAAGGAAGTCGAAATGAGTATCCAAAGGATTCGTTAATGTGTGAATAATTTGAATTCGAAACCACCAAACCGTTAGGCTTACTCACAATAGCTTCGTTTTGCGCAATGGAAATATCTTTTAGAATCGATATTTCTGTTCTTATTTTTGAAAAATTAGGGAGCAGTTTTTCTTATATCTGCAGTATTTATCTCTTTTTAGCCTTTAATTTGGGATCTAAGAGATAAATCTATAGATAATATTGAAATATTTAACTAAACCTTTACTCTAAACCTTTGAATACAATTGCAAATTACTCTAAACTTTTGGTCTTACTTATAATAGCTTCATTTTGCGCAATGAAACTATATTTTAGAGTCGATAGTTTTTTGTTCTTATTTTTTAAGAAGTAGAAAGTATTTTTTTATGTGTGCAATATTTATTTATTTATTTTAGTCTGTAATTTGGGATCTCCAAGATAAATCTATATATAATGCTAAAACATTGCCATTTCGAGGTTTTCAAAACTACCGTTGATGTTTACCTCATTCCAATGCCATACATTCCAACGTCATATTAAAAAACATTTCACGAAATCTATGACGTCTTATCTATGACGAAATCTTATTTTATTTTAGATTTATAAACTATCATATTTACTGATGAATAATATATTCTATATTTTAGTACATGTATTAATAATACATTTTAAAATATACTATAGGAAATAGTATTAGAAAATATTCTTATTATATTTTAGAAAGTGTAGCATCTTTTCGAGGAAAATATAAACCGTATAAAATAAATAAAATAATCTCCTTTTACTAAATATTATCTTTGAATTTGTAATTAAAGGAATGTTTAAGCCTTTATTTGGAAAATATGGCAGTCATATTCAGAATATCTTTATGACAGAATTTTAAAAGTTTGCTATCTTTAAAATTATATACATATATATAGATATATATGCATAAAATATCGCATTAATTTAATAGTCCGATGGCTATCAACCTTTATAATATCAAGAATGTATGAATGAACCTACAATTTGATTTTTAAGATCAGTTCTTGGTTATCAAGGGTTGATCGAAGACAATTGTAAGAAACAGTCGAATGAATGGTTAAAAGTAGCTTCGTTTGAATTGCAGAAATAAAAATTAGCATCCAGACAGAATTGATACCATCATTAGTTGTCAAGTTAAGCATGGGACCGCATAAAGGAATTTAAAATAACATATGGCAAGATCTTTTGTAGTCCTTGGACGATTGCAGATTTTACAAAAACGTTTTTATTTGCTAAAATATCTTCAAAATAATTTTATGATATTTTAAAATGTATTTCTTATTGAACTGACAAAAGTTCTTGATATGATATATGATATATAAAAGTTCTTAAAAAGGATATATTTTGTTGAAATATTTTATTTTCTATTATATCAAACTTATAGATATAAGTAATAAGTTTTGTCATCTTCCATTTTGATAATAAAAAATCCTTAAATACCAACATTTTGTTGTACATGAAGCCTACAATGATATGCAGCTTTCATATTTATTCTGTTAATATATAGAAAAAAAATCTGTTAATTACAATCAACTTTTGTACTATATTTCATTCTTTCGACTATTTCGATTTATATAACAGATGCCAACAAAAAAGAAACGAATTAGACATAACTTTCTTTTTTAATGAGAACTTGTTCATGATTCATAAAATATAAAGCTATTACTTTTAAAAAGTAACGGAAAAATATTTTTTCTTCCTATTATCATCATTATTTCCTTTCACTCAACCCTTTTATTCGGCTATCTATGATTGCCTTAAACAATCCCAAATAGCTCCCAATAAAGTGATACCACAATGATAACTTGAGTGCACACCATACTGAATGTTTTGATTGGAATGTTGGGCACGTGTCTTCAGAATAAACCAGTTTTAATAGTCATCCTGGAGATATGACTCAACACCCGTACTTGGGAATAGCGCTAATCAAATATGACTAAAATAATTCTCTCAGATAGGATCACAAACAATATTATAATTAATGACGTTTAATAGCATCAATTAAATCGAGCATGCCAGTAGGATAGATAAATTTGCAATTGTATTCATATGCTTTACTTTTTTTTAAATCTATTTCTTTTTTCTTTCTAATCCTCACCAGAAGAGCTACTTCCATTTTGAAAAGATAATCATTGGTTGAGTAGCTAAATGATACGTAATTGGTTATAATGAAATAGACTTCCCACATTTCTCAAGCTGAGTATTCAAAGCAATAACTGAAAAAGAGACAATGTAAGCAGATGAAACGACTTTAAATGTTACAACACTTTGAAAGAAACTCGCTTGATTTCTTCCCCTGATTTTATAAGAATTGAACTGTAAAAAAAGTATTTGTCAAATATATTCAGCTAATGTCTACTGTATTTATACGAATGAAAAAATTTGATGAGATTTTTTTCCCTTTATAGCTAAATTAAAAAAAAGAAAAAAAAAACTTATTATCTTTGTTTTAACAATTATAAATAAAAATCTCAAAAATCAATTAATGTGCATAGTTTAAATATTTGTATTCACTTATTCTGAAAAAATGCTGAAATGAATACAGAAATTTCTGAAGCAATAATAGCATCTCTACTTAAAATCTTATTTTTCTCTGAAATAAATTAAACTTTATTATTGGTGTATTCGTCACCAAAATTTGTTCAGTTTAAAGAAATGAGCTGTTTATTTTTCTAACAAAACAGTATAGTTATCAATTTCTGTGAGTGATAACAATAATATTTGTACATTTTATTAATAATTTAAATTTAATATTTTTTAATGAATCATCGCAGCGTCTAGTTTTAAAAATTTTAAAGACGACAAGCCATTTCTTTTCCAAACAAACCTGAAAAGTCACCAATAGCTTTTATTTAAAATATTGATATTCCGCAACTGAATTTTTGTCATTGATGACTAAACTATTTTTGTATGTTTATTTCCATTGCATGATTTAAATTTCACAAACCTCCATTTAGTTGTCAACAGCACGAAAACATTTTAAATTTTAACAGTTTTCAAATGTTCTTCAAATGCAGTATCAGAAGTGTAGTCAAAATATTATATATTTAAAATGCATCGATTTAATTTTTTTTCTTTTTTGTCATGGTAACCAATTATATTTCTAAAATAGTCTTAAATTATTTTCATATGCTCTACAAAAATAAAACTAGATGGACTGAATAGATATTTTTTAATTTGTAATTTATACTAGTAAATACAAACAAGGCTACTACCGCCTTGCTTAGGGACCAATAGAAAACTGAACGATCAGGTAGCCATTACAGCTAAGTCAGAAACTAAGTGAACACAAAATGCCACTTATTACGGTGCAATCCAAATGTCCCTTACTCACACAGGACTACGACCCAACATCAGTACGTTGGCAAGTTAACCTCATATCATTATTATACCCACCGAGGAAGAAGATCTTGCTTACTTATATAGAACTTTATCGTCTCCATACCTCAGATGCCTCACCAGTCGGATGGTTTTTACTAGTAAAATATAATTAAACACTATAACATATGTTTAATTTAAGCCAATCAATAACAATTTGAGGAATTTTATTGAGCGAATGTTAGGTAATTTCTGATGAATTTATAGTTTTCATTTAATAAAATTTCATATTTCAAATTTTAATATGATAATAATTAGAAATTAGATACTATCGATCAATTTCATCATGCAAAAGGCATGACTATTTGCGCTCTACTAAAAAAACTGTTTGAGAAAATTTAACTTAAAATTAATCAAATTTCTTACATTTATCTACACTAACTTTCGAAGTTAAGTAATTTTTATAGAATTTAAAATAAAATAAATAAAAAGTTTTCAATGATGCATTTTTTTCATTTTTTAATAAATTTTTTCAGTTATTCTTTATATTTTACTTCAGTGCTTTTCATTTTTTTAAAATTATCGATTTTATATACATCGAGGGTTAGAAAAATGATAATAATATTTTTGATTTGCACAATATAATAAGTATGCTTGAATTCTACGAATAAATTAAAAAGTGATGGATTACACCTAAAACATTACCATTCCACAACGCTAAGAAAAATTCGAATTTTCTTTAAAAATATTGTCATTCAATTCACTCAAAGTTTTACATTTTTCCTTTCATGGAAGCTGTGTTATAAACTTTGAAAGTTATAAATGAACAAAAATCTCTGAAAAAGGGATGTGCCTTATTACCTCTATAACAAATGAACAGTTAATATTCATAAATATATTTTATTACAACAGATTGTAAATAAGATATATAATATGACCCTCGCACAAATTTTCTACTCCAATGAATTCTAGGGCTTGGTCCTCGAATCGGTTGAGACAATTGAAATAATGATGAGGATTGGTCTTGTAAGATTTTACATTGTATTTTTCAGGCAAACCAATTCAAAAAAATTATATCCGACAATAGTTATGACACGCAAGAAAATTGAAATAACTTGATTAATATTCAGAAGTCGTTGATGCCTTAGTAATTTTCTCAGGCACGTTTTTTATGATTATACAGGCTGCTTACTTTACAAGGTTACTTTGCATTGTTTCTACACGAAGAAACAGATGACGAGCATTCGAAACCAATATGCATAATTAAAAAAGATGAGATTGAACTTACTAGTGACCTGAAATAGGGCATTTGCACGTTATAATTTTGGTATTGTTAAAATTTTATACTTCTGATTATAAGTGTTAAACATGTTATGAATGTCAAATTGTAAGAACTAATATCTATCATTAATACCTCAAAACAAAATGAATATTAATATGCGGATTTCAATCACCCATTAATCGCTATTTTTCTGTTATTAAGTAATATATAGAGTTATCGATGTTTCTTTTTGTTCGATAATTGAAACTTTAATAAGAACGTGAAGCTATTAAATATTTCATCACTTTCCGAATAATGATTGACAAAAAAAGAGTTTATTTTATTCTGTTTTTTTTTCAGTGTTTTTCATTTTTCTCTTGTGAAATAAAAAGTCAACTAACATTGTATTCTTGAAAAAAAATACGATAAGTGAATCTTAGTAAATTTGCTCACTTTATTCATGACTCTAGTTTGGTAAAGATGCTTTTAGAATCTACAAATAAACATGATGAAAATTCAAAAATCAGGAAGGTTGAACGCCTAGATCCTCAAACCTAGATTGTAAATTTTCTAAAATATTTGATGGTATTCATCAAAGAAAGGTTGATCTCTCTATCTGTATACAAGAGAATGTGATAAAATCTTAACGTTAGGCGGATGAAGTTCGACATGTGGTGATGTCAACAGATTTGTAGATCAGTCAAAATTTTGATCAAAATCCTTTAAAGGATTGACTATCTATTAGTTTGATCGGTTCGTGTATTTATAGACTCATAGTACAATAAAATTAAGCATCCGAATGAATAAACTGTGACTCAGGCCTTGTTTCTTTACAAAAAATTTAGAGTAAAATTTAGTTTGTCTAAATCAAAAATGTCTAAATTTAAAATGTATGCTCTATTTTCTTCATTAGATATTGGAATTAAACTAAAAATGCTATAGATTAGAAAAGCACTGCAAAATCACTACTTCAGCGCTTACAATTTATATGCCTTTAGTTTTTATTTTTCTTTCATCACCATTCCGATTCACTTTTAAGCTTTATAATGATAAACGTTTTCGTTTATCATTATAAAGCTAAAATGTATAATATGAAAAAAATCAGTTGTAGTTCAGTTCTAATAATTTTTTGAATACCATTTTCTATCACATATGCATTCTGATGCGGTATTATAATATTGAAAATATTCACTACTGACGAATTTTGAAACTTATTTATTTAACGCTAATTTATAAAATGACGGTATAGAATTTATTGAAGTTATTCCATTTTCATTAACAGCATTGTAAAAATTCGATCACATTTTGCTTATTATAATACGCTTGGAAAAAAATTAAAAGAATTCAATTTGCTTCTAACTCTTTACTTAATTCTCAAGAACAATCTACACACAGGATGACGATTAAAGACTTTTAATTTTTAATTAAATGCCAACCTGAGTGTTCATAATGAATAAAATAAGAAATGTATATTTACGCAATAAAGAAACAATTTTCTCATTTTTAAATAAATTTAGTTTAAAATATTTTTAGTAATAATATTCTATACTATTGCAAAACTCTTTAGCTATATAACTTTCAAATGAATTTGCAATAACGCATGAAATTACTTGTTTTAAAAAAAAACTTTTATTAATATTTCGACCGGGCATCTTTTTATTTAAATGTCGTTTTACGTCAGTCTCTTTAAAAACGTATGTTTCATATTTCAGTCTATATCAAAAAGTAGATATAGTATACACTCCCCATGGATGAGATAAGATAAATGTAGTTTCCAATATACATCTATTTTGTAAGACTATAATTTTTCATGATATGAAAACTATGAGGTGTTTCAATCCTCATCTGGACAACAACTAACAGAGATGAGTTTTATTTTAAATTTTGGCATCTTATTCTCCAAAATTTCAAAATTTTACAAACTTTTCAGAATTTTCTGCCATTGATGTATTGATGTTTTCGCATTGAGAAAAAAGATTAAAGCATATGGTATTTTACCTTTTAACCCCAGAATTAAAGATCATACACTTGAGAACAAATTCTACCAAATGTACCTATACCTATTGATGAGAAAATTGGCTCTTAATTGCGTAAAACATACATTTCTTATTTTATAAATCTGACTGTCAAAGGCATTAATACTGACGTAATATGGTTATTTGGAGACTTAAACGTCTAACTCGTAATTTAAAAAAATATTTAAAATGACACTATGCAACTTATATAAGACTCGAATAATTTAACATTAGATTTTAAAATTGAAATAAATATCATTATGATTTTTTTTCAGATTAAAATTTAACATGTTAAGATATTAGAAAATAATATTTTTTTTATCAGAAGTGTTAAATTATTTCTTTCATCACATATCGATTAAAATTCGGGGCGACATCTTATGTTTGTACATGAAATTTAGAAAAGTTTTAAAGATTTTTAGTCTTAGGTTTAATTTAACTGCTTTGTTACTAATCTATACTTTACAACTAGAAAACAGAGGATAAAGACTGGCGAATCTATGTTTTTCCTAAGCTCCCCCCTCCTCTACTCTCCATCTTAATTTTACTTTCTAATATGTATCTATAACAACCACAGGCAGCAACAACTGGATACTTTTAAATTCATTAAAAAAACATAGCTATTTTTATACATTTCAATTACTTTTCTGCAACATCATTTTAACTAATATTTTAATCTGCTGAATCATGTTTAATGCAATTTAATTTTTAGCCAAAATTTTACAGACTAATAATTTGTATAAAACTAATTTATTTAATTGATGTGTCAGCAAAATTTAAATCCTTTATCAGAGGTAGTAGCTGAATCAGTTTATTTAATGGCATTCATTTTAAGTTTTTGAACAAAAAATAGTATTACATAGTTAAATATATTTGAAATAGATATATACCTATGATCATAGATATAAGATTTTAAAACTTGATTGCTGAATACAATTCAATATGTAAGTGTAGTAGCTGTATAAATTAGTAACTATTACATTCTATATTTTTAACTAGAAATTTCAGTTTCAGATACATAAGTTTAGCAAATAAAAAGGAAAGAAATCTCATTCTATTCGTGATAAAAATTCAATGAATTACCCAAATAGAAGTACGTGTAATGATATTTTAGGCAAATTGAAATCTGTACATAAAGCAAAATATGATAAAAAGAAACCAAATGTCAAACAGAAGTCTTTTTGTTGTTTTTGTCGTTGTTAGTAATTTCATTTCTAAGCTAAGAATAAAATATGTGTTGCTTTAAAATTTTTAAAAATATATATTATTATCAATTATTTAAAACTGTTCTTTAATTTGAAATAATTGTTACCTTATTTGCAGTATTTATAAAGTTTTTTTCATTTCAATTAAATTGAGCATTCTTTTCAAGGAACTTTATCAAATTTTGTCTACCTTTAGATGATTTTTTTATCATTTCAAAGTATGTATTTTTCAAGTTTTTCTTTCCTTTTTTTCTTACTCAATAATTAATTTTTCTCCAATAATTTTTTCACTTTTTATTTTCTTCGTCAAGTTAAATATTCACAACACATAGATAAGGCATAACTGATTTATAGATCGACTTAAAAATCGTTTCAATTTTTCAGCAACACAAATCCATTTTTGAGACACATCTGAACAACGCAATGATGGACAAAAATATTAAATATGTCTGCATTATTCTTCCCTCCAAACTTAAATTCTTCCCGATGTGGGAATCTTTAAGCGTGGATTCAAATGTTATGTGAACCAGACCTGTATAGCTGATGGTGGTAAAAGATTTTAAACTAAGAACCACAAATCTCGAAGTCTTCCAAGCAGATAAAATGGATTCACATTGATTAAATTTTTAATGATTGCACGTTATAAAGTTTCTTATATTTTTGATTATCAAAGGGATAATTTCTTAAACTACATTTCATTTTTATTTAGAAATCAGCAATTAACCAGTTAATTTCTTTAAAGTTGTAATGAGATATTCGTCTCTTTTTGATGTGTCACTTCTCTGAAAAAAAGCAGTTGGCGAAACCATTGAAAACTTCGAGAAGAGTCTAATTTTCCATCTATCATTAATATCAGATATTTCCGAGAGATTTGGAATCTGTAGAAAATAATTCAACTCACGTGAAAGTTGAATCTTTCCAACAGCGAAGTAAATTGTTGATCGCCTTTACTAACCCTTTCTATATGTAACCAAGCATGGCGAAACTACTTTGTGTTTCTTGTATGTATAGAGTTGTAGTTTTTCTTGTTTCGTTCGTAATAATGGCTCTAATCGAAACGTCTAATCAAAATCGATGGGTGGAGGAAAGCGATAGAACAAGCCGCCTAAAAGAGCAATCGCCAATCTCGCCAAACTGGACATAAGAAAAAGAATAAGTTTAAAGTGAAATTTTCTTTCCTCACGTACCAACAAAAATTACGATACGTTTGGCCAAGCCATGAAAGGGGACTAATAGTTTAAATGCCCATATTTATATATCATATTTAAACAATTTTGCTAAACATGCATGAAAAATGCTGTTGTTGTTGAAGGACACTTTTTTATATGAGGTGTGAATGAGTGAAAATCAAATGAGGTCGGATAAAGTGATATTTTTTTTTTCGAATTCTCTAGAACACCTAAATTACGTCGTCCTTATTCTCGGAATCTTTTCTTTCTTAATATCCTTATTTGATATTTTTATTTTAAGGTTACTTTATTTAAGTTCCTTATTTTCTTTTTTTATTTATTAATGTTCTTATATTTTAAATAGCAAAAATTTAAAGGGCCAGTACAAAAAAAATTATCTAACGAAGAGGATTTTTATATACTGTATCCCGAAAAATCGATCACAATCTTGAAGAATTTAAATATGAAGAGAGAGATCTTCTGACAAATACATAAAGTCATACTTTGAAAAAAATCATAGGATAGAAATGGAAAAAAAGAGGTATGTGAAAAGGATTTTTTCTCGTCAAATTTAAAAGAAAATAAAGAATGGACCATAAAAAGCGAACAACGCTGTGTTATATTTATATATTAAAAAAAATATTTGCATGCAGATAAACATTACAAGTTGTAGACAACATGATAATGGCGAATAAAATTCAATATCGATTTTAGAAATCTTGAAAATATTTGACGTGTCTCAAGGAGTTGACATTGTTAATTATAAGCGATCCACATTTTGTCATTCTAGAAAATGGCCTGTTGAGCTTTATGAATTTCTACTCCAGCAAATTTGTGTTGTATGTCTTAATTGTTGTATTTTATTCCTTTTAATTTCATTGAATTCATTGACAACCCCTTCCTCCACATTCCATTAGTAAAATATCTTGTTGCAAAAAAAAAAATACTTATTTTTGTATACTTAAGATGCATTTTAAATTTGTAAGGGGCCATTTCGTTAAACCCTGTATATTAACAATTAAAGCTCAAAACAGTATAAATGTTATTCATGTATTATAAGCATATAGGTACAAATCAGCAAAGAATAACTACGACGGACGTTTCTTTATTTTTTCTTCCCTTAGACTTACCCCTTAACATTCTTTAGGCTCGTTTCAAGCGCCATTCAAGGGGATGCATCATTCTCGCTTTTTATTAATATGTATTTTAGTCTATATTATATCATAAAATGGATTATAGTTAATTAAAAATGTATATAAGTAAATAATTTTTTTTACAAGCAATGGTCTATAAATAAATAAAATTTCTGTTTTTTTGTATTTTTTACTTAAAAAAACATTAAAAGTTATTATATTTTTATATAAAATGTGAATCTACTTTCTTAGTATTAAATACAAATAAAAAAAATTAAGAATCTCGGTTCTAAAGTGAAATCGAATTCTATATCAATTAATATTGGAAGCATTTGTAAATTAAGGAAACCAAAAATTTCTCAAAATTTTAAATGCCATCAAACAATGTGATCGAAAAGCAATGTAGCGCAACTCAAAGTTTTTATATGCATACAATCCTTTCGTTATTGTTGTGTTTCTGTTTACCTAAATTAGAAAGCCATTTTGAATTTTAAAAAATCTCATCTGATGATGCAATTCTATAAATTTGCTGACATAATTATTGATTTGAAATATTTCGTAGATTTACTAAATTATGACAAAAAAAAAAAACAGTAACTATCCAGATAATTTAAATAAATTAAAATTTTTATCCATTACATTGATGGATAGGGAAAACAAATCATTAATAAACTATTTAAAGTAATTATTGTTTCATCGAACTAAATAAACATATGTTAGTTTATTTTAATGAGAAATTCAATCAAATGGAGAGTGAAAAAACAAACTCTCTTAACTGTTGAGAGTTTATTTTAACCAAAAAATATAGGACAAATAATTCTTTTTACGAATGTGATAAGTTATTTTTACGATTGAATCAGCAATGCATAACCATATAAATCATCACTGCGTTATTCAATCAACTGATTATAAGCATGGTAATAGCATTTTAACAATGGATGAATGATTTTGGTTTATCCCTATGAATTTAGGATGAGTTAGAAAATACCTTGCATAGAATCCTTTAAATATCTTCACGTAACACCAATTTAAATAAATTTATGTTTTTAATAATTTTCGCTGCTTGACAGCTCTAGTTTAATCAGCATGCTGAAGTGATTTGTCATGCCATCGTCTTTCTGGCAAATATTTAAATGATTAAGACTCACTTAACATCAGAAGTTCACCGAAGTGTTACAATTATGCAAGCATAATTTTTCTTTTTTAAGACAACAAGATTTATTTACAGTCGTCATAGAGTTTTGCTTAAAAACAGTATATCTTCTCCAAAATAATAATTTTAGCATATGTCACGTTTCAAGTCGAGTATTCTTACAGATATTATAATTTATGCGGGAATATGTATATTTTATCGCTTAAAAAATTCTTGTATTTCTTTTTCCCAGGATGAATTGAACGGAAGTGTTGACAGAATACATATTGGTAAAATTATTAAAAATTAAAAAATAGAAAACTTCAGATTTAAACTAAAAACCCTCAGGCGCGTATTTGAAATGCATGGCACTAAATACGAAAGCTGGTTAAAAAACTCTGCGATTCACAACTGAACGGATCATTAATTTAACAAAAAAAAAATAAGTATCCCCAGAAAAATTTTTAGTAATTTTTCTTTTTCACAAATAATGACTGTCCACATATTTACTTTGGTTTTGTGTCAATCCCTTATGTCATCTGTGCAGATTTCAAATTTTTGATGCTCCCCATCTTGACTCGTACTCTACACTTGTGCTTTTAAATAGTACAGTTCAGAAATATTCGAAGGCTAGGGATCCGAAGGCGTCATAGCCAATCATCTGGTCATTTGTAATAAATAATAAAAAAAACATCATTCTCTCTCTCCGTTTATGCTAGTATTCTAAAAACATAACGTCACTAGAATGTCTAAATTTATTAAATAATATTTCCTGTAAAACATTCATTTTACATTTTTATTGTTCACACCAATAGTAAATCCTTAATAATAGCAACAATTTTAAGTCAGAATCTAAAATTAAAAGACAATTTTAAAAATTTAGTTATGTGAGGCTAAAATTTCCTCTTTGATGTTACATGAGAATGACTGAAAAAGCCAGGAAATTTTATTCCATTCCATTCCAAGAAATTGTATTTTATAAAGGCAACAGTATTCTTACTCCTAAAACACAAACAAGCTAGGGAAGGGGTGGGAGAATAGAAAAATAGTTAATTTTCATCAAAGGAAATAGTAATATTATTTTGATGCTCGAATTTCTAGATTTAATTTGCATTGGGCTAAATTGCCAAATGCTGCAACCTCGAATCCCACGCGAACTGAAAACCGATGATGGAAAAATAAACGATGCAAGAAAGGTGCCGAACTCGAAGACGTTCTTACCTCCAAACAATAGCGCGGACAATACGTCATTAGTAGAGGTAGCCCTACGACAATTCAGGTTGTCCAACCTGAACAGAACGTGACATGCCTTGACGACACATTGCTGTCGTTAAGATAATTTCCTGCGATGCCTAACAGACGAATAAAATCATTGTGTTTATTTATTTGTTTGATAATGATGAGTTTCTTTGCCAATGTTTCATTGAATCGCTAACTCGTCAGATACTGGTGTTAAATTGCTGTCCACCAATCTTGGGCACACTCTGTATGAAAAATGATGGCAGAACACGAAAATAAGATTTTAGAAGTTGTTCTTTTAATTCTGAACAATAATGGAGAACGTTATTTTTTATTACAAAGAATTTCTCATGAACAAAATATAATTTATCAAAATAGAATGCTATAGAATAAGTATCGAATTTATTGAATTTTAGGTCAATATCTTCAAATTGAATATTTTTTCCTAGGCTTATTCTTGCGGTATTGAGAACGTATTTGATTTTCCTCAGATAATCCGTAAATATTTGCATTTAGGAGATAAAAACCGGGAAATTTTCTTTCATATAAACATTAATAAAATTTTGGACAGTTAAAAGTATTTCTTAAATTGAAAGTAGTAATTATTTTTATAATAAATTTTCTTATCTATAAAAAAATTAAAAATATGTTCAGAATTCTTATTTGTTTACTCTATTTTCATAAAAATACATATAAAATTTAATAAAATGTTTTTAAGAATTATTTTGAAGAAAGCAACTTCGTATTGTAAAAGTTTTTAATTTTCATTTTTATCAGTCACTGATAAAAATGAAATAATCGAAATAGCTGAAAACAGTAAAATAACACAAAAAAAAACTCTTATTCATTTTTATAAGTGAGCTGAAAATATATTTACTTTAGAGATGTTGATTTACATGCATTTTTTCCAGTTGAGATACATAATTACATTGAATTAAAATTTTTTATTTTCTTTGATTGAGTCAAAAATAAATCCCTACATTTCTCTCCTTGATTGAAAGGTTGTTATTTAAGTTAGATTAATCTGGTAGTTTGAGAAAGTAGGTATACGCGGAATCTATAAAATTTAAAATGAAAGGGCATGCATGAGTTTGGAGATTCTTATTTCAAACTGTCGATAAATTGTAAATTAGTCATATAATTTAATATTAACTAACTCTGTATTAAACTATGAAACTGATATTAATAAAAAATTTATGCCTAAACTATTTTAACTTTTTAAACTAAATTATTTAATTTTGACATATAGAGAGTACTTTTTTAAGCTAACACTTTTCTTTAATTGAAATTGAGGTTTCTGCAGATAAATCGTCAAATACGTTAAAAATAAAAATAAAAGATTGCCAGGAGACGATAATTAAAATAAAAACTTTTTCTTGCATGACTAAATGACACGTGTAAGAAAAGTTTTCTAATATAGAGACAAATAGTATTAAATGGCAGTGAAGACTTCATTATATTTACAGTACAAGTTTTAAAGCAAATCCTCTACAGTTATGCAAAATATCAAGAAGACATAAGATTAAAAAAACCAAAGTAACTTTACGATTGTAAAAAATTACACTTTCAAATAATTATATTAGGAAAAAATTAAACTTTTGATAAGATGAACAGATAATGGAACAAACATTAATTTCTTTAATTATAAAAAATCTAAAATTTGTAATATGTGTTGTTTGGCTAAATCTTAAGTTCTAAATAAATAATGTATTTTAATGCAAGATAGGCTATAATTTGGTGAAAGCTAAGATTCCTAGGCCCTCTTTCAATTATTTGCTCTGACGATAAAATGAAAACAAATATTTTAATTAAAAAAATAATCAAACAACAATAATAATTCCCGGCAAAAAACATTTTTTTAAATATTCTATCCTCCGTTGTTTAGTAAAATTGAAAACAACTCGATTTGCCTGTATATCGAACCACTGGAAAATCACGTTTTACAAACATGACATAAATTGATTTGTAGCAGACATAATCAAGAATGAGAATTCTGGAACATCGAGAAAGTCGTCATTCAATGCCGGAAGGACATACGTTCTGAAAGAAGTAAATTATGGAACAAGAAATTATCTATAACAGAAGAAGCAAATTATAAATAGAAAAAAAAATCATTTTACGCTTGTGATGCTTCAGTTAGGTAATCTTAAGTTTTCTATATCCCAAATTTCTTTACAATGCTATCTCGCGATAACGTTATACGCGTTGAATTTAGTTAAGTGGTATCAAGCTGCCCATTTTCCTTTTCAAACAATTCATGGCAGCTAAACGTCAACGACTTTCTGACCTTGAGCCGATAGCTGACACTAAGCAAAAAGCATCAGCAAAAGCGTAGGAGATTAAAACAATTTTTCAACCCCAAGATTCGACGACAAAAAGATAGAAATAATCTAATCATTTATTTATTGCTTTTCTAAATTGTTCCCGAATCAAGTCATGTCGGTCCAATTATGAACGAGTGAGTGATTTCGCTTAGATATTGGGTGGAATGCTATCTTCGAACGGAAATCTGAATCATTGAAATTCTAGTAGGGACGGAGAAACATTACATTTCGGTTACACGTATCTGAAGATGTGATTTATGAAATGAGGAATTATGTGCATGTTGGATCGTTTGGAGCTATTCGTGTTTTGAGAGTTCGAATGGCAAAACGCTATTGAAACATGAACTTGAAATGTATTTCAGCCTCTGGTTTCCATTTTCACTTAGAAAGTTAATAACATTACCTATTTTCCCATAATAACAGAAATTTTTCAATACAAAAATTTAATTGGTATATTTTGTTTTATTTAATGATATCATATCTTTTAATTTTTATAAAAGATGAGTTTTCTCGATTTCCAGAAGCTACTTGATTGATAAAGATTCGTCAATAAAATGTGCTTTATCATTTGAAAGTTTGAAAAATAAGGAATGTCTTCTTTAAAAATTCATTTTGCATTAAATTTTTCCCTCTTTAAAATTATTAAAGGATTTCTGTTTTACAGGTTGCGTTATAACATATTTTCTTGCTGAAATATTTTGCTTTAAATCTACAGATCATTTTATTTATAATTTATGAAAAAACAAATTTAAATTGACGAATTCAGACAGTTAAATTAATTCAAAATCTGGGAATTTCTGGCAATCAGATGCACTATAGAATATATTTTTTTTTTTTCAAAAAATGCTGACGGAAATAGAATTGGACTAATTCAACAAACAAAATATACAAAGATAACGAAAATACCAAGCTAACCACCAAAAAATTACCTTGTAGGTAATTAGGGTAGGTAAGCTCTGGTATCAGATTAAATAAGGCTCAACGAAAAGATAAAGTTGTTTATTTAATCAATCCAAGAAGAATTATCAAATCGCTCATATATGAATTCTTTGATGTAAGTGAATAACATAATTTAACGTTCATTAATGTATTTAATACATTAAAAAATGTCGCTTAAATATTAAAATCATCGAGCTTGTTCCGAATAGAAAGTTGAAATTAAATTAAGAAGAAATCTGTGTAATCATTTTCAATTTCTAAATCTTTAATTAAGTCTAAAGTTTGTGATTCGATAACTATTACCATTATTTTTTTGTTAGATTAATATAATATTACCGATTCAAATAAAATGTCCTAAATAGATATTTATTAAAGAAGGATTTTAGGTTTGATTATATCCATTGAAAACTACTTCAGTTAGTCAGTTACTACCAGTTAAAATTAATAAAAGTTCCTTTCTATAAAATTTAACATTTATTGAATTATAAATCTGATTTCATCTATGAGTATAAATAATAAAATACATTTTTGCAAAGCAAATATTGTGCAATCTAGCAAATGACTGCAACATTCCATTCATGATCATTTTGTTAATTATTCTGTAAATTGAAATTTAAAAAAAAAATCTTTTAAACTTGTATCTTAATATTATCATAGTAAATATAAAATTATTTTAGTTAAATACATTCTTAAAAACTAATCTTTTACCATTAGTAAACCTTAAAAAAATATTGAAATTAATTTGTAAACATACTTAAAGCATAAAGGTCTTCTCTCCCAGATATCCTGCCTAAATATTCCTGGCCTCTGAATTCTAGAAGAAGAAAAATTTGAAACATCTGAGTTATTCAATATTAATAGGCGAAACAATATCGTATTCTTGCACAGTTTATGGGCTTGTCAGCTCCAAGGTAATATTTATCAGACAGGGCAATTTCTCTGCTGTGGAGCGTGAAAATTGCATCTTAGTGAATAGAAAATTTGTATTTGCTGTCTGTCATTAGGTTCTATTTAATTCAGCTTATTTTTCAGGAAAAAGTAAAAGTGTTTACATTATTCTCTGAGCTCGATGATGTGTGTGTTGAAAGATTTATCAGTGAGATGTCCTCAAGTTATTTAGATGATAATGATGACTGAAGTTGGGAAGCAGCTCCTGTAGTAAATAGTTAAAGTAAAATTCTCAAATTATTTTCATTAGAGAATTTAAAATGTATTTAAGATTTATATTTTATAAATTTAGGAAATTTGTTACTTGGTCTGCTTTATTTATTATTTATATTCCAAAGTATAACAGGAACAACTGCATTTCATTACAGCAATTAGTTTATCAATAGTATTTATAAAGTCAAGGATGAAATAAATATGAATTGAATATATTTTTTATCGTTTATTTTACTGTAGATAATATTTGATAATAATATCTTAGTGATAAATGATGACTTTCTCGTACACATGGTATAGAGAAAGTATAGTAATCGTCAAAAAAATTCGAATTCGAGAATTTGCTGAATCTTCATGTTTCTGATAACCCCAAATTCAATTTTTTGTTTGGAAAGTGTCTACGAGTCTATCTGTGACAAAATAACACAAAAAAACTTTGGTATAGAGACTTAACACGAAATTTGTAGTCTTCTATCAAATATTTAGCAAAACAATTTCGGAAGTAATCTGCCTGTCCCGCTGTTCGAATATATTTTACACGATAACTACAAAATGTAGCTCGGTAGATAAATAAAATTGGATTCACTGAATTAATATCTATTCTCAATCAAATTTTGTGATAAATCCAAGATGATATTTACCAATTGTTGGTCGTACTTTTAGATACATGTAAACTTGAAAAATCAAAGATGTAATGACTCAAATATAACAAATTATTTGGTAAGTGGTTTTTGTGACTCTATGCGAATTTTTTTTTTCAATCGGTTTGAAAAAAACATCTAGAACATAAATGCGATCTTCGGATGCTATTAACTCATGCCAAGACTCAATCGCCAAATAAGTGAATAAGTGTCCAAGGGGAACGTATAAGATTCAGTAAAACACCAAAATTCTGGCCAAAAGTTAATATTTCGTAACGGTTGTATGCCATTGCTATGCAAGGCGTTCTGTAGGATAACACTTTTAGAGAATATTGAAAAAAATTTCGAGGATGACCATTCTTACTGGTTTTACTTCAGTTTTATTTTTTCTATGCTTAATTTTTAAGAGCCTATACCTTCTAGATGCAGGATTTATTTTTAAAAAATCAGCTAATATGTTTATTAGAAATTATTAGAGTGACATTTTTTCTTTAAAAATAGAATTTTCCACAATTTTTAGTTTTTACCTCTCAGTTATCATTTGTAAAGTGCTGAAACTTTAAATGATTTAAACAATGTATGATTTAATTACTTTTAAATATATTTACCGTAATATTTCGTATTCATCAATACCAATTTGACAACCAAATATGAAACAGAAAAATTTGTTTCTGAATTATCTATAAAGAAGCCGCCATTTCTGTATTCTTGTTACTGATTCTAAGAAAAAAAAGAAAAGATTCCTTCGAAAATATAATTTATTCCTATTTTGAAACTGGTTACAATTTACTTTTCAATATTTGCAGTAAATAGAATACATATTATTCTGATTTGAATTTTTATTTCCTCTTTAGATGGTTAAAACAACCGTATCATACATTCAATAACAATGCGCGAACAAGACATTCGCAAAAGCAACAGCAGCTACACCGAACATATTTTATTGATGCCCAGCGGTTAACAAGGCTTTTCTACACCATCGGTGTCCAAAAACCTACAATACCAATTGAGTCCCCTGCTTCCAACGCCATTCATAACACTACCAACTTCACGCATCGGTGAATCCCTTTCAAACAATACAATAAAAAAAGAACTTCGTCAATAGTCGGAGAGGAAAGGAGTCGGAGCTTTAAATTTAGTTCTTCACTTTCTTTTAAACCATACCATCGGGATTCGATCTCCAATTCACAACCATATCAAAAGAGCTGTCCACGTGCCAAAGATCAAGGGTGTGTATCAAGTACATTGATCTTCATTGATAACCGGATTTGTGTATCACTTAATCCGGCATTACACTCCTAAGCACATGCGAGTTACGAAGGGTATCATTTTCTGGGATTAGAAATGATGGCATCGATATTGTTGCTCAAAGAGATATCGATTAAATCCTAAGCACTGTGTCGCAGATGGATATCGTATGATCAGGGATGTAATCGAGCTCCGTATGGCATTTGATTTCGCTTTCAACCGTACCCTTTCATAATTTTGCAAAATAAGCCCAAGTGATTATGAGTACACATATTGTAAAATGCATTCATTTACCGTAGTATGTTGTACAATTTTTTTGGAGTTGGATTAATTATCTTTTTTTGCTTGTTTAATATCGACATGCCTTGATTCTATACTAAAATGTATTATAAATAAAGTGTATTATCAGATGTGTTAAGACTTGAACCCCTATATGAAGATATTTTTTTCATTTTAAATTTATATTGTTTATTATATTTATAAATCTCCATTACCAAACATATCACAAGTTTTTACATTTATAAATCTTTTTGCATTTAAAAATAACTTTATTTGCCAAATTTTTATGCATTTCCTCTTGCATAAAAGTTATTGAATGAATTAGCTGTTATGCAATAACATATGTGAAAATACATTAAATCCTAAAAAACTATTTAAGAGTAATGATAACACGCATTTTAATTTTTCAAAAATCCACATCGAAATTCGTTTTATAGAAGAAAATTTGCCCATAGTATTATTTGTTTGTATAGTTAAACATTCTGCATTCGGGTTTCATTAATTTTCCCATGACATAAATATTGTATGTCTTATTTTATATTTTCTAAATGAAAAGATGGCATAGAAATTGCAAGTTTGCCTCAACGGCTTGATAAATATATAAATTCTTAATTCTAATATGATAACTAATAATTCTAATACGGTAACTTAACTCTAACATGATAACTTAATTCTAATATGATAACTTAAAGGATGAATAAATGTAGTGACTTTTGTTTTACAATGCTCAACTATTAAGCGAAAAAGCTTGTTAATTCTTTAAAGATAAGCATTCCCTTTATTTCTAAACCAATTTAGACAATTCGTTTGGTGCATTAAAATACATCAGCTGAAAAAAATACTGTCCAAATAAAAGAAACTATATTATATTTTCAAATTAAATTTCGTATTTAAAAATTCATTTTCTCTTAACAACACTTGCACTATAGTGAAATATTCACTCAACACGGAATTGCATCGAGTTGAAAAGCATTGAAATGTGCTACTAACTGCTTTAATTTATAATAAAAGTTATACAAGAAAAACTGTTATAATTGGAAAATCAATTTCCTAACAATAAATCATCTGAAAACATTACTGGATTCCACTAATGAAAGCCATAATATACTATACTACAATGAATTTATATATTCTCAAAACATTATAAATATTATAATATTTATAACATAGTTTTCGGGAAAAATTAATATCACATTATTTACTAAGTTGGGAATATAAGCCTGTCTTAACGGCTTAGTGTATTTATAAATTCTTAATTCATTATACACTATATGAATAAATTTGATTTATTTATAATATTATCAATATTAAATTCACATGAAGACAAATAAATTAATTTCAAGCTAAAAATGCTTTATGAAAAAAAAAGTGACAAAAGTATTTTAGAATATAGATTATTATATTTATTTCCTTGCAGAGGCAACAGTAGAATAGAAATTCCGTCCCTGTCTATTTTTAAAAATACGTCTTTTTTTTGTATATTTTTCTTTGAATCAATCCATAATCCACATCCTTTCTCTTCCCTTCCCAATCCATTACGCTCCCACGATGCGTATGACCGAACACGATTCAAGAGTATCACAACCCGTTGATTTCAAGCGCCAAATTGATTTCGCTATTTCAATGTTTTGTTTCATCCTTTCCTCTGTTCTTTATAATAGATTTCTTTTTTACAATCTTTATGATTGATATGGGAAATATTTATATCAGCAGCATAAGAGATAGAAGCCCATGAAGAAAATATTGCTAATTTTTCTTGTATTTAGATACGTTAGACTCGTTTTGTGTATTTGTGTATTTTATATTTCAGCTTTAATAAGAATTTATTTTAAATAATATACTCACAATTATATATATATGTATATATATATATTCAAATGTAATATAACCTTATAACCTTCAAGTTATTTTCAAGAATTTTAGTTATTAGTTATCTACATCTATTGCATACAAAATTAACTGCCAACACTAAGTAAGTTAACTTTAGTTAACAGTTAACTATAATAAGATAAAAAATAAGTTATTATCTTATCTTTTATATTTTTGAATTTTGGGAAGACAAATTGAACTTTCACAGCCGCTTTATTTAACAAAATGCGTTTGCTGCTTTCATTCTTTGATTTGCATTGAAGGTGAAAGCTCGGCAGGGATTTGTAAAATCATTTTATTATTATTATTTTAGTAAGACTAATCATATATTTTAAATGAAAAATAATTGCTGGTGGTGATACTTTTGAGTATTAACAACTGATTAATAATAGACTGTTAAAACTTTTAGTAAGATAATAAAAAGTCTTGCTTTCACGTATTTTTTTGCTCAGCATAAGATGCAATTTAAATGACAAACGTATGTATATAGATTTTGATATAAAATATGTTTTTTGGAGTTTACCATTAAATTTCAGATAGAAGAATTCTCCATGATGCTTCTTAAAATTAAGATTTTAAATTTGAAATACTCATTCGCAGGAAATTTTTTCATCTTTTTCAAGTTCTCGAGAAAGAAGGTATTTAGGAGAATTTTTGCCTTTCCTTAGTAAACGAACTCTCACATATATGGTAATACAATAAGATGGGGAATTAAAACGATAACTGAAACAGCAGATAGTTCTGTGGAGGTTGAAACTATAATTAATCTAATTCATATTTATTTTAATTCTATTTGTCATAACGATTGTAGTACCAACCCATTCACAAGGAAAGGATATCATCTATATTACTCTTAAAAAATGGTTGAAAAATCTTGAAATCAACAGCTGCTTTTCGGCATCTTAGCTCTGTAAAGTAACCTATTCAAACAATAAGCAAATAAAAACCCTTTACGCCTGCATTGTTCCTCCGATAATTTACGGCCCTTAAAAACGCACCTAAAAACTCAATTTAATCCCCACTTTTATCTCGAGCAGATGCCGCGACTGATGTGACATCGACCGGAGATGATAAGTGAATCGTTAAATTTTAAGTCAACTCTCGACTCCTCCAAACTGTTTATTGAAACCAACAAGACAAACAACGAAAGACAAAACAAAAAGTAGCCAGCCGCTCGTTTTAAAGAAAAGGAGAGATGTTATCTCCGAGACACCATCGCGGATAATCACTTTACGAGCGATAACTAAAACAAAGACTCTTGACATCTACAAAGTTACACAATAAACGCCACCCTTCAAGAAAACCGTCACTTGCAGCTTGTTCCTCTGACAGTGCTACAAAGAATTTTCGACATTCGCTTTAAGGATCGGCGTAAAACTCGATTTGTTACTCCGTCTTCTGGAGTTTGAGTTGCTTGAGTTTCAGTTGTCATGTGGGCATTGGTGTGTAGCCAAGCATTGCGCACCAACCGAATTGAAACACTATTAAATAATTCAAGGCAAAGCGGTGGAGAAAAAATACTTCTCAAGACAAAAGGAGGCAATGATTCTTTTTAATGTAAAACGAAATTGAAGCTAAAAGATACTTTTTATGCTCTTAACTAAAACTATTGCTTCCTGTTTTAATTTTTTTATTCTACTTTCGTTACTTTAAGAGTGTGCAGCGCACCATGAGATTACTGCCATTCAAAAAGGGTTATTTGATCTCATGGCCTGTTCGTTTGCATACTTTTTTTTCTCATTATTATTTCCCGTGTATCATTCAGTGCACTTAGCAAATTGCTGTATGGATCTGGTTTTCAAAAACCTACTTATACTGGAATATTAAATTTTTTTTCTATCGTGCCTGAATTTAATATATCTAAAATTGACCAAATAAGGCCTTTGAATTTTTTTAATTCTAACTTCTTTTATAAAGAGAGTAATCATATAAAGACATCTAAAATTCTTGAAATAGAAATTAATAAAATATTTAAAATTTAATATGATATTTGCATGGGTTCCTGTGATTTAACTGCAGCTGGATTAAAGAAACGCATTTTAAGTACACAATATCTGAATTTCTAACATCTGTTAATATGCATATTTTGGTTTTTGATCCAGTATTTGAAATTGTTATAAAGACATTTTCTGTATCAAATCATCCTTCTTCTTCTGAACTTTTAAATTTCACCAAAAAAAGTAATCATTGAATTCTTAGATTTCAAATATACAAAAAGCAAGTTGAAGGTTCTTTTATTATTACTTTTACCGATGTTAAGAATCTAAAAAAGAATTGTGAAATATAAGCTGTTTCTTATGAGCTTTCGCTTCTTTACTTAAATTGTTTGAAAGTACGGATGCTTACAGATTTTTATTTAATATCACATTAATATTAGAAATTATTTTAAAAAAATTGATTAAAAGATAAAATTTCTGCTTCACGAAACTCTTAAGGATTACAAAATGGTTTAGCTTAGATGATATTAGGAAATAAGTCTATAATTTTATTATATTTATTAGGAAATATGTCCATAAAAGCCCTTCAAATTTTTATTGATCTGGCTCGCATTATTAATTCCTTATAATGAAATTAATAATAGTCCCCAAATAAAATTCCCTGTAATGGAATTTTATTATTATGAAAAATAAATCTGAAGTGAATCTCGTTTTTCTAAAATTCTAATAGAAAGCTCAAAGCTAAAATCTTTTACTTTGCAATTTTTTCTTAAGCCATAACTAAATGAAATTTGTTGAATGAAGGCAGAATTAAGCGTTTCAACGTTTTCGGCTACTCTGTGTAAAGCTTATTTAAAAAGTATACAGCTTCTTTTTTCTTTGATTTAATTTCTGACTTTAAAAAAACATCCAATGAAGTATCAAGAATGGATTATGGAAAATAATTTTCTTTTCATAAGTCTTTCCTTTTGAAATTCGGTTGTAACACTTAAACTCAAATAATACTTAATACTTACTGTAATACTTAATCAAAAATTACGTCTTTGTGTTGAATTGGCCTCATTCTTGTATGAGATCAATATATGACAGCAAAACAATTGACCTGACTTTTCCTGAATTAATGAAAGAAAAGGAAAAATTGCTTTAAAGTTTTTAATTAAAGATGTCAATATATAAATTAATTAATCTTATTGTATTGCTTCGAAAATTGCATATGAAAGAAAAAATACCAAGACCGATGTAATAATGTTTTTAAAAATATTGGCCACTTAATATCATATCTCTGTCCGAAATCCTTATATCATATTGAAGGCATAAGTGTTCTCCGTCTTGAACATTCAAAAACAGTAAAAATTTTTAAACTAACCTATTTATAAAAGAATGGCAGTTCGGCTGGACTCGAATTTCAAACCTATTCTACCTATTAATATTTTAAATTTAGAAACGATTTTCAACACATAATATTATAATTTTGGAAGTTATTTTGTACTCTTAACGTGGGGCTCGGTTCTTAGAATAAAGACGGAGTGCTGTGGTTAACATTGTGGTTTTTCTTAGAAATTCGTTGGTGCGTATTTCGTTTTAGCACTGTTTATGGTCGGTTCAATTTGATTTGAACAGTGAAGCTTCTTTGTATCATCTGCATGTGCCAATTTAGTCCTCTTTTATCGGGTCCCTGTCACGCATCAAGGCTAAACATATTCCGACTGCGCCCTTTATCAAAACTAATTAAATTTCTAATCAATGGCGGGAATGGGTTCATAAATGGGACGCCATGCCAATACTATACGCTCACAGATGACACTCGATAAAATTTGTATTCCGTCCACTCGCTCGATAGTGGAATTGAACTCGAAACATCCTGTCGTTTTGGATAAAAACAATAGACATTGTCAAGCTTATCTCCAGAGGAAAGGGGATACCAAACAACAAATTAGATTCCTTGCTCAGCTAATGTAGGTGTGAATTGGACCGTTGAAGTTTGGATTTTCAATTAGCGGTCAATGAGGAAGAAGTTCGTTGGGTAGAGGTATTATTCAAGTTCGGACAGCTGGAGCAAAATGTCCGTACAGTGAACTTTTTTCTTCATGTTCGCTATTGCTGCAAATTAAAGTTGTAGTTTTCTTTTTCTTTGGTTTTTTTCCCCTCTTTTAAAAATCTATCAGAATTCTATAAGAGCAAATGTCATACACAAATTATTTCTTGATGAATTATTTCATCAATAAGCTGGATTCGAGATTCTTCTTTTGATAAATCGGTCCTAATAGGAAATATTTTCAAGCTCATGTCTTGAGCGAAGCTTTGTTTTAGCTTTTTTGTAGCTTGATACTATGTTTGAATAATTGAGCTCTTGAGATCCTAAATAAGTGAAGGAAAATAAAAGATGTCAAGTAATTTTTCTATTTAGCTGAAGGAAGACTTTTTTTTTCAAACCCTTTTTTGAAAAAAATTAATGAAATATTCTAACTTTAGGGGATTTTCTTTTTTTACTAACATTGAAGAATTCAACGAATTGACCAGTTGTCGCTGATTTTACAAATCAACATGGGATCAGTATCTATAAAAGGAAAAATCTTGTTGTATTTTTAATAAAGACCGAAAAAGAGATTATATATGAATCTATCTTCTTTGAGATGAAAGTATTTTTTTTAATGAAATGCATATTTGTTGCAATAAAAAGGAGTATAGAGAATCCTTACATTGTATCCACTATATAAATACCATTTTAAGCGCTTTATTAAGAGTACATTATATTAAGAAATGCTTGTGTAGAAAATAAAAAGTTTACTTTTAAGCATACATTTATTCATCTTTAGTTTCAAAAAGATTTTTAAGCCAGATAATACACACAAGTGCGCGCGCACGCACACACACACATACATACATACATACATATATATATATATATATATATATATATATATATATATCACAATGGTCACAATGAAGCTACAACACACATTCTTAATGCATTATGTGGAACAAAAAAGTTCCTCATTGCGAACAAATGAAAAAATAAAGAAATTCCATTTATTAAATAATGTATAAATCATAATCTCATTTATGAATCTATACTTATTGATAGATCCGTATCGCTAAAATGTAATTGCCTTTTTTGACAAGGATTATAACGTATTCTTAAAAGAGAAACAAATTTGCAATCACAAGTATCATTAGTATGCGTGAATTGTGGTTTTACCGAAGAACTAATTATATTAGAATACTTAATGGAAAAACTTTGAGACAGACTTTCTGATTGTCACTGAAATATATCAGCGCAAATTCTCCAGGCGGAAAAAAGACACGTGGTTGCGTATAAATCATTTTCTCGATATCATTTTAAAATATATCTCTTTTGCATTGAAATAAATTGTTACATGTTTTCATATTTGCTTGTATTTCATTCGTTGATGAAAAAAAATCCCTTTTTTTTTTTGTTCATGACCATTTTGTTTATAAATTTAAAAAAATATTCCTTATTTCAAAGCACTTAATTATTTATATAAAGAAATATAAAAAATATACACTCTCCTCATATTTAGTTTTTATAACGTATATCTTTAAAGGATATTATTAAAAACACAGATTTAAAATTAGACAAAGATTAATGTCATCTTTCTAGCCATTGTTGACTACTTATTACTTGTCATTAGGTACTTTAATCTATTGAATTTTGAATTTTCAAAAAAAAGGGAAAGAAATAAAAAGGACAAATATTGATATTAATTGGCTAAATTTCGAGCAAGGGAGGGATTCTTAGGGACAGATTTTATAGAAATTTAATTTTATATATGGACTAACACTTCAATGAAAGACTTACTCGAATCTTTTGACATCTGACTTCATATTGAGCTTAAATGATAGCGCGAAAAATAAAACCATTTTTTTTTCTAAAATACTATTTATGGAATTTTTTTCTCTTCCAATTCTTAATGCTTACGCATACTTTTTGCTTTTGAAAAGTGACGAAATAATGTTTAAAAGCTAGTATACTAACTGTGGATAATGAAAAGTATGAAGAAAATACTTTTCACAAAACTCTCAAAATACAGGCCGATCTTGAGTTTTCAAATAAGGCTCTTAGTTCTTGGATGGTAGGAAATCAATATGAAAGAGGATTCAAAATTTCACTAACATTTTTAAATGAAAGATAATGGCGATTATAAATTTTTTCTTCGATTATTTAGAAGTGAATTATTGAACAAATTTAGAGTGACGTTATCAGATTGGTCCTTTCGTTATGAAAAGACAATCAATAAACCAACTTAGCAAAAGAAACCGTTTTTTACAAACATATTTTAAAAGGGTGCACAAAATTTTTCATACCAATTTAAAATAAAAAATGAGCTTTCCATGTGCGTTAATTTTATTCCTGTCCAACTTTGTTCAACATTAAAAAATCCGTAACAAATTGTTTTAATTTATATTTTACGATTACATATATCAATGTTTTACTCCAATGTGCCCACACTCGTTGCATATTAAATAGAGATTTTATATATGCGTTACCTCAAAAAAGTAATTAAAATAAAAAAAAATGAAAAATTAATTAATGATAGACAAATACAATTTAAAATATTATCGTGTTATTTTGTTTCGAAAGAGATACGCGTATCTTCTTAAAACTTATTTTGATAAACTTCGCGCTTTAATCCCATTTTCTTGTTTGTTCTTTGATAAAACTCTTAATTATTAGTTTTATTTCTGAAAATAATAAAATGCCTTTAATTCATTGGAAAAAAAATCCTTGGAATAAACTTATATTCAGGTCTCTATAACGGGAAATTTATTTTTCAGTTTCTTAACATTTAGGCCTGTCAAAAGAGTGTTACACGTTATTGCAAACCAATTTTATCCCTTTTGCTATAAACGGCATAGGTGTGAAACAAAGAAAATAAGAGGTAAAGAAGAAAAAAAAAATCTGCTGTATGTAAAAACTGAAATGGTAGGAGGAGGGAGGGAGGGAGAATGATTAAGTGTTTCGCCTCAGCTACTGGACGACGCGCGTGCGAAAAGTGACGACCAACGTAATACAGTTGTCAGCAACTTGTCAAGGATGTTGTCAAGACTTGTTATTACTGGAAAGAGAATTGGAATTAAATGATAAAAAAAATTGAGAATGCTAATCGTAATTGGATGTTTAGATGTTCGAAGATCCCTACTATACTGCTAACAACATTCGTGTTTCTCTCGGTTGGAGGTGCGAGAGACGTTTGTAGTAAGCGAAATTGAAAGTTCAGCGGGGATTGACGGCTCAAGGATGATTAGCTGCAACAAGAAATTTAAATCATTTGATTTTAATATGAATTATGAAGTGTCATACATAGACTTCATTTGTATAAATATATATCAATGAATTCTTCTGCTTTTTAAAATGTAACATCTGATGAAATACTTATATGTTTTTTAAAAATTTAAACTATAATTGAAAAAACTGTGGGATGCAATCTCTCCCCCTCTTCTGTATATTTACATAATACAGGACGTTTCGTATGTGGATTCGTCATTTATGAAAGAGCGTAAATTAAGCAATTGGTGTAATATTTATACTTCTTGATAAAGCTGATCCAAAATCTGATAAAGATTTATAATTTTGTTGTCTTAGCCATAGATTAAACTTCATTTTCCTATTGCATAGTTAAAAATAAACAGGAAACTCCATATTACTAACATACAATCAGTTAAATACCTTAAATCAGTAACTTTAACATTACCTCACGATGAAAAAAAATCCCCCTCATTTTTCTGTTTTTGATTGAATGTGTAGAGTTTGTTATTTAAAATTACAAAAATAGAAGTGCCATATTTTAGTTAAATCCATAACCATTTCTTTCTAGTAAAATCTATATTTTTTCAGAGTGAATATGTTAACAGAGCTATTTTAACCAATTTTAATGCAATGATGTAGAAAAATTGAAAATCTCATAATTAAAACTATGAATATTAGTACCTTCAAGATAGTAACAATATAACAATACTTATCTGATAAAATATAATGGAGAAATTTTTTTTCTTATTGTTACTTTATAATTTGATAAATCGAGGACTTTAAAAACTTGAATTTTCTTATCAATTCGCTGTCACATCGAATTGTATACGTGATTAACAAATCAATGAGGAAAAAAACATCGTTTTTTTTTTCATTTAATAATAAAATGCAATAATAAATTAAATAATTAAATTAATGTCATAAAATATATAAAAATACTTTATATTTTATTAAAAATTTGTGATATATTTATTTAATTTACAAAAAAATATTGTTTTAATTCACAGTGTGAGAAAAGTTGTTATTCTCAGAATAAATGAATTTTATACAGTTAAATGATATTTATAAATTAAGTATTAATGATATATATTTTAAAGTTTCTCAACACATTAATTATTTTATTAAAAGATATAAAACTGCAATAAATTCTTTTTTAAACTATTTATTTAAATTATATAAACATTTCCATTTTGATCGTTTGTATGTCGTTTATTTCTACAGAAAATGTCAAAGTTAATATAATGCATTCTTAAGTATCGTGGAATTACAGCCTTTTCGATAAGAAAACCTTGGTTTTATGAAACACAAAAAATATTAACTATGCAAAGATAGATTGCCTCAAAAAGCTGCAGCATATATTTTTAGTTCAAATATTTTTATAGCAGTTTAATTTTGTTGATTCACATTGCATGAACTGTAATTTATTTTGAAGTATTTATTTGCTGTTAAACCGAATTTGATCATATAATAAATTAAACGTAACTTTTGACAGATCTTAAGAGCCATTCCATATCTTGGCTCTTAAGCGAAGATCTGTTTACAGTCATTCATGTTTTGTCACTATATTAGGATCTTGTGTTAGCTAAGACTCACTTTGATCGATAACAGATTTTGAACATGATCAGATGATATTTGAAAAATAAGAGCAAATTATGATATAATATTTAATTGATTTCAAATCAACATCTTTACGAGTAAGAATTCAAATGACAGCCATCCAGGAATTTCTCAGACAATAATTAATATGTTTTACAGTAGTTAAATTTTCGTTTTTAATGTAATATAAATGAAATTAAATTTTGTAACTTTTCTCAAATGATTTCATTTGAAAAAAATCATTTAAGATATTTTTGAAAATTTTGGACATGTAGTACTCATCATATCTATTTAATTTATTTCATGGAAACTGTGATAAATAAAGGGATGGACTCAAATTTAATACATTTCTATCTATTTATTCATGGCAAATTTAGTTGAATCAATCAGAAAAGCTGCTAATATGAATATTGGATTTCCGAATTTTATTAAATGTACAGTATCTATAGGTCCCAAAATATTTTAATACCTGTAATTCAAGAAAAATATGCTATTCCTTGAATTTTTAATTTACCCGCTGTTATTTTTTTTTTCTAAAAAGGGGAGGCGATCTCTTCATGCCATGTTCTTGCATTTCCACAATTTTACCGTCAGAAAGCTCACAATAAACTACTTGCTTCTGTCAAAATAATTCACCATTTTGAAGAGTATTATTACCTCATTGTTTTTCCATTGAGAATACATTTTTGTGATCACTAAATGTATATCAGAGAAATGCTAATCATTTGTACAGAAACGTTTGAACTAAATAAGCATTATTCATCAACCTTATGTATTTAGAAGCTTTTCTACAGCTAAATTGACCAGAAATATCATTACCTTACCATAATATTCTAGGAATATTTGTCCATTTAAATTGTCCCCACCCGCTGTGGACAATTAAAAAGTTAATGCAATTTTATAGGTTTCCTCAACATCATTTGATTGGAACTGTCTGATTGGAACACAGACACTAAAATACTTTGCAGAGAGACAAGAAATGCTTTTTGATGGACAAAAGACTATATCCCCAAAACACTCAGAGATACATCATTAAGACCTGTCAAAGGATTTTGATGCTATTATTCGCAACTGTCAATCAAAAGACTGGCATGCAATCTCACAGTTATATGAAAATAAAAAGAAAAACATATTAAACAACCAACGCTTTACCATTCTAATAAAAATGTACTGCTGTCTTTAAGAAGAATAAATGACATTATTTGCGTTCTGGTTGAGGTATAATATATCATTACGTCCATGAAAAGTATTTAAATATTCAACTCATTCGTTTAAATAGTTCGAAATCTGAACGAATCAATTATGAAATCTGAATGGAAGAGTTTGCCCTAGTTTTAAGCTCCAATGGTAAGTTTCTGCTATGAATTATTGCCTATTAAGTGGCAATAATCAAAGCGAATGCAACATCCAAGTTTAGATTTCATATACTAGAATACAAATATTCAATGACATCGTAGAGATATTGTGTATTTGGAATGCTATCACATTCGTGACCATATATACACATGGGTTGATTTCATTATTAATGATTGGAAGCCTTTGCTCTTGTAGTTTGCAAAATGGCTTATGGAACTGGCCTTTGAATAATTTAAAATCTTATATATAGACACGAAAAGAT
The DNA here is from genome assembly GCA_026543055.1 of Argiope trifasciata. NCBI lineage: Eukaryota > Metazoa > Arthropoda > Arachnida > Araneae > Araneidae > Argiope > Argiope trifasciata. The sequence continues at coordinate 2,516,476 of JAPMOQ010064907.1, read as the reverse complement.
AATTCGATTAGGTGAATTTTAAATCAGCAAAACGGGAAACTGCGTTTTTGGGACGAGAAATGTGGTTAATAATATATGTTTATAAAAGCAGGTATTTTGGGTTTAAATTATAGTTTTCGAATTATTCTTTTGGAAAACATACTGCTATAATGCATTTACTTTTTTAAGTTTTTCGAATTTTCATTGCGCTTTAATTATACTCCTTCAAATAAATATTTTCATTATTTGTTTAAGTTTTATGATGCATATAATCATAGACTTTTTGATTTTTGTAATGCATATAAGCAAACATTTTCAACTTATAAAATCCATCAGGTAATTCTTTGAAAAGTATATGTTTGCAAAAGCAAGTACTAAATTATCTTATATATTTCAAATACGGATAAGGGAGTCAATTTTCAAATGCGCGGTTGGCTTTAATTTGTATTGAAAAGTATACAATTATCAAACTTTTTATAATTTTCATCTAAATGTTCTTATCAGAACTTATCATTATGTCCAATCTTTTAAATTAGATTTCGAGATAAATTCTATGATAGAATAAATAGAAGACTGCCAATGTTACTTTCAAAATATATTGCAGTGTCCAAAAGATTGTTAATAAAACTTTTCCTTAAAAATAAAACAACATTATTATAAATAAACAATGTTTCCACTTATTTTTAAAATAATTCACTTGTGCACAGCGAGATATCATTTTTTTTGTTATCGTGTATATTATAAAGGCAATATTGGATATCGTCATAATTTAGAAGGATGAAGTAAAATCTAAATAAAATATGAATATCTTGGTGGAATCTTTTTTAGATAGTTGCATATCAAGGCATTGAAAATGGCTTTTTTTTATGTAAAAATTGATGTTTCACATTTTAAAATAACTTTTTTCTTAAATTTATGTATATATTGAATTAATTATTTTCTTCTCTTAATTGTCCATAATATTCATCTATTATAAAGAAAATACTGGATATCATCCTGATTTATAAATGATAAAATATCTTTTATAGGAATATTAATGTCTTAGAAGACATTTTGGCTGAATATACATACAAGCATCAAATTTTTTTTTATAATGTTACTAAATATTTTTATGTTTTTAATTTTTTTATATTTTAAAACAAATTATTCTAAAGCTAAAATGTTTATGAGAGCATTTTCATAACGAACATCTTGTACTTTTAAAATAAATTCAGATAATAATGTTATTGCTTAAAAAGGTTTCTTATTGATTAAACAGATTGTTCTATAAAAACAGGAATGCAAAGCGCTTAGGGTAAAAGTTTTACAGAATGTTTTGGTGAACTTGTCAAATTGATTGATTGTTCTTTACTAAATAGGATAGAAGGTCCCTGATTATAAATCGTAAAGCAAAAATTCATCACTTTTTCGATTGATATTTATTTGTTATAAAAAACGATGCAGAATATTTAATAATGACTCGCTGGATATTTCATCAAATTTAAGTTGACAAGTAATAAATTAAAATTTTCTTTTGACTTTAATATTGAGTTAGACGGTATGATTAGAAATCTTGTATGAAGAAAAATAGCTTTTGGATTGCTTTTTTTATTTGTTTTCTTACTTAGTATAAATACTTTGTAAAAATGACTTCCATTTTGATGAAGTAAAAAAAAAAAAAAAAAAAAAAAAAAAAAAAAAAAAAAGATTAAAATTTATTCTACTTGGTATTGATATTTTTTATATAAAAATATTTGAATTCCAAAAATAATATTTAAAACTAATTATTATGAAACATTTTCTCCAGGCCGAAAATATTAAGCGAATTTAATGTTCTTTTAGAGGGAAAATATAGATATAAAGGCTAGGCAACGGAAAATGATAACTATCTTTTTAGTATTTGAAATTGACGAAGCAAATCAAAAATAAAATTGCATGATAACAAAGTACTTTTTTCTGTGGAACATCCAACCATATTTCGCAGCGATCTGCATAAAAAATTCATCAATTTCTCCGAAAATACGGACAAATGAAGGTACAAGATGCTAATTTCCTTTAGAATAAAGACATTAGGGAATATTTCGTAATTTTTGGATTCTAATATTACTTGCAGGAAAAATGCATTTTTCTCAAGCATAAGTATATTCACTCTTTTTTTTTTTTTTTTTTTGAAAAAAGTATTAATCAATTATTTAAATCAGGCAATAGCATTGTGGGAACAATATATTTTCTAAACCCTAACTTCTGAAATAATTAACTAATAAATTATGCAGGTTTTGTTTTTTGAGTCTTCGTTTGTAATTTTATCAAAATTTTCTTCATTACATGCACAATTATTCTAGTTTGCGAAACTTTATAAACTTTCAATAGTTTGCTCTTTTTTGTCTTTTGTAAGCAAAACTATCTAGGCATTAAATTTGAATTTTATTTGTAGCCATACTAACTCCCTCTTTTTTATACCAGCAAATAATATGTTGAATTAAGTTAAATTACTGCAAAATATTGTATAATTCCAAAAACTGTTTGAAAACAAGCAAATCAAGTTAGGAAATTATAGGATTTCAAACGATATCGGTTACATAACCACTTTAGTTATCCATACTCATTGTTAAATATCATGCAAGTATACTTCGGTGTAAAAACGATTAACTTCTATAAAACTTTGATTGCATTTCATGCAACAATCAAAGAACTAAACATATATGTAAGCAAATATTTAACAAATATCTCAAATAAATTGCTCTCAATTTTTATAATAAACTTTTTTTATAAATTCGTTTGTTCAAAGCCATCATCTATTCTTCAAAGTTATCGGACTAATATTTTTAACCATTATACGTTTTATATTAATTATACTATTTTTGTCGTATTAATATCATCCAATACATTGGAATGAAATGCCGTTTTATCAAAAACTTTGTAGAACGAGACCAACAATTTCCAGAAAGTTATACAAACACGGTATCAACCATGTAACCTCATCGAGAAACCAGTCATTTTCTGCAAAGATACGCCCTCTACCACCTCTATTTTGTCCAAACTCAGTAATTGAGGCTTCAACTTTAAATGATCCCCAACAATTTGTTACGCCTGTATGCTCAAATCATAACCCGCTTTCCCGTTGTTACGTGCTTTTAATGGACCTTTTCCAGAAAGCAGAGTCAATATAATTTCGCATACTTAGCACCATTCTATTGCTTGTATTATAAAACGCATTACCATTCAAATATTTGTGGGTAACACATGTTCACGTTTATGATATTTTAATGCAAATTAAGTCATGAGATGATAGAGGTGTTCATCGGTTTCCGATATAGATATACCTCGAATAACTAAGTCCATTAAAATATATTTTTCTATAGATGAAATTTATCATGCATCTTATCCTAGCACATTTTTTATAATCTTGAAACCTAATTATTTTTATCCAATATGCTTTTAGTTTCACTTCTCCAGAATTCATTCATATTGCACGAAAACTGCTTAATATCGAAGATACAATCCAATCAAGTCGAATGTTATCAAAACTTAAACAGTATATCGTGTTGCTTTCAGTCAATGACTAATGCAGTGAAGCATCGCAAACAAAAATGAAAAGTTTGCAACCGGTAACACTCATTACTTTATCGTATTTTCCGAATGACTTCAGCGCCAAATATATATATGACTGAATGAATTATTACAAATCTTTAATCGAAATAATATCTATAGATAAAAATTACTGCAAACACAACTCGTGTAATAAATGGTTTAGGTTTTAATTGCTTAAAACTATATTTAAAAATTCCCTGAAAAATTTATATTAACCCATTCACTGCCACAGAAATTAACTGACACTTTATTTTGCAGCAGTTAAATGACAGTGAATGGATTTAAGACATTGTGTAAGCAGAGTTCTTGTTTTTGAATGACTCATTTACTCTCGATAAGAATCTGTGATTATCTTTCAAGATTATTTTAATTTCATAAATTATAACAGATTGCATGCTTTGAGAATAGTTTAATTTAAAAAAATTGTTATAATGAATTTAGAGAACATTATGCTTTTAAATTAATACGTTGTATTCATAATGCTTAAATTTCCATAAATATATTTATGATAAATACTTATAATTCGACATAATCATATTAAAATCGTAAAAAAAACAGATTTTTTTTTCCTACTAACACAGAACTTTAAATTATTTCCCCTAGGAGCGACTTTAAAATTTAGCCAATTTAAAAGTAAGACGAAATCATGTTTAGTTAAGACTTGACTTTTCCTCTAAATTTTAGGGTAGAAAATATAGAAAAACATTCTGCGATAAATTAATGTTAAGGAACTTCAAAAATTAAAAATTGAAGTAATGTTGGTGTAAGAAAAATTGTTATAAGAAAAAAAAATCCGTAACTTCACTTTTTTATATTTTAAGATAATTATTTTATTATTGCAGCTGAACAAAATAATGATATTAGATATTCCACAAAGCCACTAAATTATTTATTTCTCTTATATTGACACATTAAAGGCTGGGGATCTTGATGAAAGTATGCTAGGTAACGTGGATCAAATCGTAGTACTACGACTCCCTCCTTCAATGTGTTAATAAATAATTTAAAACTTTTCAAAGATGGCCTTTACTAGTATTATGTTAGGAATCAAAAAAAATATTGCAGATGTAAAATTAGAGTGACGTACAAATAATTGATAATAAGAATTATGTACCTTATCTCTGCATTTGTATTTAACCTAAAAATCATTTGAATACAAAACTCAATTAGCTTCTCTTTTTAATTGAACAGAAAAATCAGTTCTAAAGCTTGCGCTTCATTTCTAGCTGATTTGTTAGGAAATTCTTAAAATGCGTTTTCTTTCGTAAGATGTTAAGTTTGTTAGATAGAGTAATCTATTCCTTGTGCAAGATAACCAAGTGTAGTTGTATTCATTGAAGTACATACTTTCACTCCAGTCAGAAGAATAAAGTTTCTTCGCAGAATTATTTATTTGCTTCTTAAAATAAAAGCAATGATTAGTCAGAATTTTGAGTGACTATTGACCATTTTATTGCTCTCAAATGACAAAGAAATAATAAAATTTTACTGGGCTTTTTTCATGCCTTGTGATTTAACGAATGAAAACCTGAAAATAGGTGTATGAAAAATTGCCTGTTTTTAAAGTATATATACGTACTCAATCCTTAAGACTCGTATAAAAGAACTGATCAAACACTGAAGTACTATTTTCTAAAAAAAAAATCCACGTCGCCTGCAATTATCTTAGATTGTTCACTTACAATGTCTGTTTAAATAAAGTTTCAGGAGTGTTAACAATGTTTTGATTTCCCATCTTTTAATTATGCCAACCTACACCATTTTGATAAAAAAAATATATATATGAAATAGACTTCTGAATTTTTTCTTTCAGTAAAAGCTTGATTTTTAAGTTGTATATTTTGGGGAGAAAAACTACTAAATAAACACGTTTTTATTTTTTTTTCAATTCGAAATTTAATTTTTAATGCTTTTCTGTATCATTAAGTTTAGGAAAATATCCCAAAGAAAAGAACTTGCATTTTATGGCACTCACACACAAAAAAAATCCGTACTGACATGTTCAATATACTTCCCATATCCTTGAAATCCGTAAATCATACTTTATTTTTTAAGGAATCCTTTTTTAACTTTCTTTCATCTGAACATCATAAACTTTTTCTCGTGCTATAATACGAGAACTGAGGAAAGCAGTTTGATAGTTGGAAAATTTTAATCCACATCTTTGTGGGAAACCTCTTTCTGTTAATCGTTTTTGCAACACCATGGTAACTTTTAATCATTAGAACTCAAGAAGTGATAATGTTGGAAATGTTCTGTAAAAGTATTCCTTGATTGAAGGATTTAACAATGATTTAATGTGTTCGCAAGATTTTTATTTTTTATTTAGTTTTCCGATTATCGATGTCTCATTAAGTAAAAGAAACTAATTCCTTCTTAACACGGTTCGTTAAGGTTTTGATATCAAAAAATGAATTGTGTCTCTACAAAGAGTTGACGGTCTGAAGATAAACAATTCAAAAATATGCTAAAAATCGAAATTAAAATTGAAACTTCCCAACTTACAGATCATTTCAGTAAAAATTATGGTTACAAAAAATGTTACAAATCTTAAGATCAGGACAACAAAAAAAAAATCTCTAGATAAAATTAAATCGTTTCAACCTGCATCATTAAGGTAATTACATTTATCTATATATTGTAAGTGTTATAATAATACATTACAGTAACCAAAATACCAATTAAATTTTTGAATACAAGAAAAATCCGTAAATATGATCTTTTCTCTCTCTCTCTGTCTCTTTCTTACATATCCTTCTTTTACTCCCAAAATCCTCACCACTTTTCGCATCCATCAAATACGCCAGAAAAATTTGGTATTTTGCTCATCGTTTTAAGCAGAGTAAGTAACTTCAGTAATGGAAAACATACATAATAAGAATTCCTAATTTGTGAACGTGTGCCATGATTTGATGGGATATTAAATCTTAAAAAGGGTAATAATATTGTAAATATTCCCTACAATCTTAGTTTTTCTGTACTACCATGTGATTTAGAATCTGAAAAAAATAAGCCCTTTCCAATGCAAACTTCTTTCGGTTTTACAAATCTTTATTTGTTGGCTTTAAAGTCACTAAATTTTCTCTTTAAAAATTAGACTTTTATGAAACTTATTGATTAGCTATTTATGAATTAGAAAAATGTTTTGAGTAAAGCCAATCTGCTTTAATTTCTATATTCATAATGTGATTTTCGATTATATCCTTGTTTGTAAGAATGGATTAAAGCCTTTTAAATTTGTGTGCAAGAGAAAAAAATTAGTTTAGTTTTGAGGAATTGAAAATCAACTCGAATATGTAATACCTTAATTCATTGGCATCTAAACTTTATATTAAAACATAATCAGTTTCATTGCTTTACAGTTGCATTTTTTATATTATTTACTAAGAAGACATCGGTTTAAGTAAATTTGCTTTGACTATAGGCTACAGTAACTGAAAATCAACATCTGTGAAAAAGCATGCAAATTTTGAGCCGTAGCTTTAAAAAAAATTAGTAAAAAAATTTCTGCTACTTATTTTATTTTTTCAAAACTGCAGCTGGTTTCAAGAATGAAAATTGAAAGAAGGCGAATTAATTCCAATAATTTTCTTCTGATACTATTTTAAGTTATAAAACTTTACAATGACAGCTCCACAAAGCATACTTATCTCGAATGCACCATAATTCACTTCTCTAACTCGCCGTATAACATGAAAAACATCCCTTCTCCTCCACCTGTTGAGAAGAACAAACGAGCAATAACAAGACCAATCTGCCTAAATAACTGATAATCCTTTCTCGAGATCTTTCCGCTCAGACGGAAAGACAGGGGTGAAAGTGAATGCTTCGTCAATTATTTCTCAATTTTTACTTGTCTATATCTTATACATCTTACAACCGATGGCTCATTGATTTAATAAACGCGTTCCCTACACCCATAGTATGGGCCCATTATGAGTCCCGAAATGATGCAAAAGGGGTGTTCATAAAGTGTTGTCGGCACTTATGATTACCACCTGGTAACAAGGCACGTACCATCCGTACTGATACTTTATGATGTGTTTTATAGCTCTTTTTAGTTCATAACTGTTATTAGTGGTTCCTTTTTCCTGTGGGGGGAACTGGACGGCCATCTTCAGAACGACATGGTTAACGACAAAATGTTTTTTCGCTGCCTCGAGAATCGATGACGACCCACAAATGACGAGGCTGTGTAGTTTTGCTCCATTTGGAAAAGGAAAGAAGACATTTAAAAATTGCGATGGACTGTGAGATTTCCATTTAATTGATTCATTTACTTTTTCTGGTTGAGGGAGCAAGGCAGTTGTTGCGCAACCAAACTGATCCAAAAGAATTGAGAAATCAATAAACTTTGCTTTATTTGGGGTAAATGCACTAATTTTGATTTTCAGAAATCAAATTTTAATCTCTCACTATTCATTTAGAAAAACGAAGTCTTTCTTTTAAAGAAAGATCAGAAAATACATCAAAAGGTATTCTATTCATAAGTTCCCGATATTTTAAAGTTCGAACTCAGAATAGCTTTTAAAGAATTGAAATATAGTCAAGTCATCCAGCCATGTATTTAAAAATTGAGAACTTTGATTGCCTTTCAATACCAAGTTCTTTGTCGAAATAAAAGTTAGGGAAAAAAAGAGCGATTTGCCTTTTTAAAGAAATAGCAATTATGTGTGTTTATTAGTGGTGTTATTAAATGAGTTTATATTAACTAATGATGATTTAAAATTGTTTCCCATACTGTTAAATAATATTAATTCTTATTATATCTTCTTTTTTGTGGCAAAATTAAAAGTACTCTTTCTAGGGTATACCTTGTGATAAATCAATTTTTCAAGTGTAAATGCTTTTTACCAGTTTCAAACTTTAAATGGACTTTATTATTTGCCTTTCTTCAAAGTATGCGCAGAGAAATTGAAGCACTGCTAAAAGTGGACAATATTCGGTATGAAAAATTACAAAAAGAATTCTTTATCTAGATTTATGTTCCGGATAATGGACTATTCTTTTATTTATATATTTATATTTATTTATAAGTTATTTATTTATTATTTAGTTTTTTTAAATTGTTCTTATTATTTTATTTGTCTTTTCCCTCTATGCTTTTATTTTCTTTCTCTCTATACTTTTATTTTATTCCAATGTTTTTTAGCTTCCTTTAGCTTCTTTTGCATCTAGGGCATGTGCATGGGAAAGTTATGTTTGAATAGCGAGTCTTTTGATAGTCATTTAAATTCTACTTTAAAAAAAATTGTAATTGTAATTTTCACCTGTGTAACGCCACTTTGGACACAGACCCATTATTCATCAGAATATAATATTTACGTTGTATTATTTTTTCAATCAATAACTTGTTCAAAGCAAAAATATCTTAATTCGTTACTAGCTCGTATTCCTTTCTTATGGTGACCAACACGTATGGCCATCGAAAACAACATATGTGGCATTACTGATAAAGGGTAATCGTAAATTGTAATACATCAATTACACATTATCTTCCGCTTCGCTGTAAAGTCCAGACGTTCCCATCTGCAAAGATGCATCATGGTTTTAAAATTAAATTCACGCAATGCATTCAACATGCATCATGTGAGAATGAATTTATTCCATAGCAAAGCAAGTTCCTAGTTTTCTGTGTTGTAGCTTCAAAACGAAATACCAATCTAAAAATTGAGTATAATTCTTTAAAATCTTCTTTAGTTGTAACATTTTTGAAAGCAGCATGCATGGATTTGAAACGTAAAAAGAATTATTTTTTTATCAATGACTTCAAAGCGAATCTTATTCTTCACATATTTTCAAAAAGTTGTTTAAGAATCTTTTCTTTACTTGAGATTATTTTTACAAACAGATTATACGATAAGCAAGTTATTGAGTAACCGAGGTACTTAAATCATACATGAGACTGCAATTAATGATGATACTTAAATATCATAAATGTTGAGACTGATTTTTATTTTTAAATTTTTTATAATTTTTACTAACACATTTATGCCTACTTAAAAACTTTCTGGTCTTATAAGAAAAGCTTCTCCTCATTTTCCAGTTTTAATATAAATTCGTTGTTTATGGAACTACAATCTCTTAAACGTGAGCGTAACGATTTACAAGCTTGACAGCGGTCTCTTTCCTTGTGTGTGTGATTTTGAACAAAAAATACAAATTACCTTTCTACGAAAATTGGAGAGCAAAAGGAATTTTCAAATATACGAAATAAAAATTTTTCATAACATCTACTAAATTTAATTTTCTTTCGATTAACACTTTTTAAACTTCACTTATGACACGAATGAACCGTTCACTTATGTTAATAAAAATTGATCATTTCAATTAAAAATTGTGAATTCAATACATTTTATCAAAATATTCTAAGTTAAGAGGATTTTTAAAAAACTCTTCACCAATAACTAAATAAACCTTTAAAGGTAATGGCACCTTGATAATGCTTCGATATTTCAATATCGCTTATATAATGGTTAATTCAAGTTAAATATACATTCCTATTTTCGATTAAACAGTTAACTTTAGGTGAATGAACATTTTACAGAACTAGGAAAAGACTTTTTAAAAGTATACGGCAAATGCCTATTAAAATCTTAATTTTTCCCCCTATGAAAAGTGTTAGATCAAAGCTAAGCATAAAACTTTTAATTGAAGATTTTTCGCAACCAATACAATAAGCCAGTTAATCGTCCAATGCTATTAGTAATTCCATACACCCTGCTTTATAACAATACGATTTCGTTAAAATTTCTTACTCTGAGCTTTACAACTTATATTAAACGGTAATCGCACATCATGACAGCAAATATAAACTCCAGATAAAATAAGAGTACTTCAGAATTATAGATTTTGAATATAATGTATCTGATTCCAAAATATTCTTATAGAAAATGAATAATATCACTTCCAACTAAATGAGATACCATCTTCACTTCAGAGCAGTTTCAATTGAAACTTTTCAAAATGAGAAGCGAATGAAAAAGAAAAAAAGAGAAAAAATACTAAGTAGCTGTCCTCTGGGAAGAACGTAGTCTTAAATCTTCCATCTGATTTGATCAGATTTTTTGATGAAGAAAGATAACGACCAACAAATGCATCCAAAGCTTGTTTTTCGCCAGATCTAATGGTTTTAGGTGGATGTGAAAGTTGCAGCTTATAATTAAGAGTCCATTAAAATGGAGGAAAATTGAAAGCTAATGATGGGAAAGATTTATTTTATGTACCAACTAACTTTTTTATCTATAAAAAACCATAAAAATTGCAATCTGTAATTCTTTCCTTTATACGCTTGTTGAGGGAAACAGTAAAATTATTTCGTTATCAAAATAATTAATAGGATTAAGGAGAGACCGGGTTGCAGAAACCTGTGAAATTTTAAGATACAATTGATTTGGAAAATGTATTTTAGATATTTTATTAAGTGCCCAAAAATTTGAGGGGAAAAAATACTAGCTGAAATATTTAAAAAGAAAGAAAGTATTTATTTCGCAACAAAAATATTTAGACCGAATTTTTACGTTTGTAATCTTTGATTCCTTTTATTATTTTTGGGTTTTTTTGAAGCAATTATATTTTATTCGCATGTTATAGGCATTTGAAATCAAGAAAAAAAATTAGAATTATTAAAAATTAGAAAAATTATTTTAGAAGAATATGCGAATCATATATTCCTTAATTTAAATGTAAAAATACAAATATAAAGAAAAATTGCTTTTATAATTTTTTAAAAATCTGACAAGTTAGTAAGAAATATCAATAAATACGTTCTTAGGACGTATTTTTAATGAAAAAAAAAATAGTATAAAAATATCTGAAAATATGAGTATTATTTTAATAAAATAAAATTTCATAGAATTTTTGTTAAAATCATTTCTGTTTTCCTAATAAATATTTTAAATATGATCTTATAGATTTTTTTTTTGTTGCTTCCAAGCTTTTATTTCTTCTTGAAAAAGTGTCTGAACCTCATTTTATTTTTTCTCGTACTGTAGGTAATATAAGTGTTATATTTCTTATATCTATTTCATTCATTTAATACTTATTTTTTTAAAAATGCTTTATTAATTATAAAGCCTTATGGCATTTTGTAAAATAAATGTCGGCCTATTTCATCACATGAAAAGAAATTCTCTACGTTACCACTCTGCCTACATAAGTATTAGATATATTACTAAAGCTCATATTTGGATTCACTGGTAAAGGTTCTTTAAGTATGCGTTTTGCCTGCATTATCACCTTAAGATACCTTACTAAATCTCATATTTGAATTTACTGAAAATGTTGATATGAATTCTCTAAGTAAGTGCTCTGCCTACATCAGCATAAAATAAATTATTAGAGTTGGTATTTGGATTTGCTATAAATTGTTGATATGAATGTTGAGTTGAGCGTCATATTTTCAGGTACTGGTCTGTATTATTAAATTCAATCGCATTTCGGCGTAAACTAATAAAAACTAATCTAACGAAATGAAAAAGAATTTTATTAAGACTAGCTTTTACTTTTATTACGTGTTAATTAACTGTTGCTATCATTTTAACATAACACCATATTATTATTATTCTCTTTGCAATCGCTCTAATATAGAGCCCTTCAAACTAATGGTAATATGAAAGACAGATAACACAGAAAAATATTGCTGAAACCGCAAATCCCATAAGATTTTTTTTTAATCTTCAATATTTATAAACAAAAATAATTAAAATGATTATCTTGAAAGATTTCATTAAAATTCTCCGAATAACAATTCATTGAAACTGCTTTTTGTTACCAATTAATTAAAATTTCATCTTATTATTTATTGTTCGATTTTGTAATTACTAGAAGGGTTTTCAGATATGAAAAGAGTTACAACGGTCAATTTTCAAGAAGTTCAGCTTTAATTTAATTGTTTTTCTGCGATTCACAATATTCAAACTATCTAACTAAACCAAAGAAACTCTTGGTACCTATAAATTCGATAAAAAAAAACATTTGAACATATTTTTTCATGGGGATTTAAATCTTAATTTCAAGGTTTTCCTTTGGTATGCTTAATTTATATGGGCTCATTAGCTCAGAAAAAAAATGATGTTACCGAAACCTAAAGAAAAAATTTTCAGAATAAGGTTATAAATTGAATATAATATCCGTAAGATTAATTATGTTTCTGACTTTATTATGGAAACTTATCGATTATTCTTCATTTGGATTACATCAAATGTAAAAATAATTTATTCTTATCTATATAGACATAATATTAATAAAATCCTAAATAATCGTAATGAGGAAAATAGAAATTTTGCTTTCTTTTGAACGAAATTGTTTTTATTACCCAATAATTTTTAAAAACCAATAAAGTGCATGAAATCAGAAGAAAGAGATTTAATTCCTCAAAATAATTACTATCCACTTACTTCTTACACAAAAAGGATAAATCTAATTCGATATTTAGTTAGTTACTTTATAATAACATAAAATTCTTTCCTATCTTCATCATGGTAAGCATATGATTTTACTATTTTTATTAGTGATTTTAAATTCATTTTTAGCAACTAAATTTTTAAAAAAATATTTTTTTAATGATGTTAAATGCAAAACTTAATTTACTAAAATTTATTTAAAGATTTTTCCGTATTATGAATTATCAAATAACTGGTAATAAATTTTTGGATAAATTGTTGATATTTATAAAAATAGGTATGTCCTTTAAATTCAGCAACTATCTACATTAATAAACGAAATCAGGTTATTATTTCACTGTAAGATATCAAACCCTCCTGTCTTCCTTATTTTCTCCTAGAAATATATTCTTGTTTATTTCGAAAACGACGAAGAGAATGCTAATACAGAGAATTATAATTAAACATGAATTCAAACTGAGAAGTAGCTTGGCTAATTCTAATATTTAATTCGAATTTTTTTCTTGTCTATTGAATTTCCGATTACTTAAAAATATCTCTATAATTCTATTTAATTTTGAGCAATTCGAAATAAGAACTAAAAATTATGTTTAGTTCAGAATTGTTATCTATTAATTTTACTAAAATGATAAAAAAATTAACTTCAGACTCTTTTAAATAGCGCAAGAAAGACATATGAAGAAAAGTTAAGTCGAATCAGCTATTAAAAAACATCCGATTTTCTTATTATGAAAATATTTGTAAATTTGTATACAATAGACATAATAATAATTTGGTGAAAAAAATCCTTCAAGACACTTAAAAATGGAGGAGATTTATGAATTTAGGTCTGCAGAATTTGACATAAAACTACTTCTGAGAGAGTTAAAAAAAGTATTCCAAGAGGAAAGGTTTAATTTTTTTTTAAATTTTAAGCTTAATTAAGTTAAAGATTTTGTTTTAAAACAAAACAAAATTTTAACATTTTTTTCCTAATAGCTCCAGAAGATATTATTACATAAAAATATTTTTAAATACTTTCGAAATTTAAAAAGAAAAATGCTTTTCTGCTATATCACTCTTATTTTCGTATAAATTTGTTTTCTAACTTTAATACGTTAAAAATATATATTTATTTGTTTTATTGCTTTAATTACTAGGATTACACTTATAATCGTTAAGGTGATACAATTCGTATTTTTTCATAATTTTAATTTTTAAAACAAAATAAAGGCAAATGAATCAAGCTTAATGCCTTAACACACTACAATGCTTCAGGCCAAAAATTCGAATCTCTTAAAAAAAATTTCCATAGAGAAACCAGATCACATTCTTCTTAAATGCAAGTAGAATGAAATTTAATTGATCGATAGATTAGCTTCCTATTTTTTTTCTCAGAATGAATGTAAAAAAACTTTTACTTCAAAATCAATGAAATTTAAAATTGAAGGGTTTTTAAATTTTATTGAAAATGAAAAAAAAAATCGCATTTTTACAGTACAAAAGGAATTTTTGCCAAATATTTTCGAATATTGCAATCAATTGACAAATAATTAAAAATTGAAACACTTAAAAGAATTTCAACATACAAGTCGTTAGACAATTTCAAAATGATACAACTACGCATTAATGAGAAATGCTTCTTTTAGTATCATGATTTAAATATTTAGGTATGTATTATTTCAAAATTTTAGACAAGGAAAGAGTTAAATGCGCTAACTTGTCGGACTAATATTTTATTTCATTAGGCAAAAATACTTTGACAAAAAATAAGTTATTGACCGATAAGCAAGTTGCATATCTACTGAGTATACTAACTCGAAAGATTTTAAAAAATTAATTCAAAATGCATATGACTTATGGTAAACTTATTAAAATTGACAAATATCTTTACTTTATTTTGTAAATATTAAATTTCAGCGAACATATAATGCTGGAAATTTTTATTTATTTAATTTCCAATCCGATATCAATTTATTACAAACCGAAAAAAAAACAATCAATTGAAAATTTCAGATAATTTTAAATGAATAATTAAGATATGACATTGAACAAAATTATTTTAAAATATGGGGAAATATCAGATGAAAAATCGTATTTTTATGCTAATAATGAAAAAACCGGATATTTAAATGTAAGCAATTCGTGAACTGTGTAATATTTGCATTTGATTACCGGAACGAGAAGTATTTCTTTATTTAAATTAGCCCTTAATTTATTAAAATGCAATACGTATGTCTGGTTTTTCTGATGAAAGATAACTTTTCTTGGGTTGTAATGATATATCGTAATATTTATTTTCTGTTTGATTTTTAATCACATGAGGTTCTTAAACTGGATTAAAACTTGCACATAACATCATTCTTTCTTATACGGAATTTGTTTTGGCTCATATAGTTTATTGCCCCAACAGTCTGACAGTTGCTTCCAAGATGCCATTGCATAAATATGTACAATAAAGGTAAAATGAAATATTTTTGAATGAGAAAACCTTTGCTATTTTGAATACATTTTGATCTTTTTTTTTTTTTTTCATTTTTTTACTTTTTTATAAAAATTATTTGCATATAATAGTTCCTAGGTTATCGACACGCTATTTTAAACCAAATTTATTACGTTTTAAAATACTTATGTCAGGAGTTGAATATTAATATTATAATACAGAATTTCTTAGTTGTGAATCATAACGATGTATGTTTACATGACTCATATTTTTGCTCTCTAACGAATTATATTTTTGCTCTCTAACGAATTATATTTTTGCTCTCTAACCAGTACATAATTTAAAAGATTTTATTAAAGTTCATTTTTATTAGTTAGACACTTTTTTTTCATAAAGGATTTTTCTTATTTTATTTTTGACTATTCATGAATGCTCATATTTAATATAAAATTTGCATGCCTCAGTTCTCATTTGGAAATACCAAATGACAAAGTTTTGCTTTGAGGTGAAAATATAAGATTGTAAATTACTTAAACCAACAGATTAAACATTTTTCAAACATTTTATGCAAACTAATAAGATGATGACTAGTATTGAAAAGTATTCACATAATTTTGAAACTGACTTTTAAATTTGCTTTCTAATGTCTCTTTTTAACTTCTGTATAACATTATATAAAGCTTTTTTAAGAAATAAAAAAATGCTCAATGTGGGATTAAATTTAATAACATAATTTATTAGCTATGTTAGCAGGAAAAAATTGAGACGAAGAGTGAAAGAGGGATTTAAAGAACTGTTTTTGAATCATTAAATATTCAAAGCAGCAAATATTGAAGCGACGAGACAAGAAACGACAAACAGAAAAAAAATTTTGATTTTACGACTGGCTTGACGGAGAGCTGTGATAACATGTAAATTCTAAAAATCCATAACAATTTAACGCCAAGAAGCAAATGTTATTTATAGAAGAATTCGCACTTCCAGATTATAGAAGATTTGTATCGGCATTGAAAAAGAGTGGAGTTGAGGGGAAGAGAATATTATCGTTTGGCTTTTATGCTCGCACGATTGCGAAAGAATTTCGTACATGAGTAGTCATGAAAACATTTTAGTTTAAAAAATAAAAATAGTAAAGGGAATAATAATAGTAATAATAAAAAGAATACGCATAATAAAGTGAGGGATCAGATAAGATTTTTACGAATTTTTGGAAAATAAGCTATTATTTTCACATCTGCAGCTATCTAAATGAATTCAAACGACATAAAATAATTCTAAGATTTCTCACCTTTTACTATAAAACTTTTAGCAATATTCAATTACTAAACATTAATTTTTAAGTTATCTCAATTTAGTTAGAAATACGCCCATTCAAGAATTCAGAATTTTTTAAAAAATTAAGCATTGCCTGCTTATGTGTATTGTTATTCATTATAATTAATGATAAATGGTTACACAATTTTCTTAAATGATAAGAGAGAAATTTGGAAAGGAGTAATACATTTTGTAGTTATTAAACATATTTAATATTAACATTGACATATTGTTTTTTTAAAAAAATAAGTGCTAATCATTAGTCGTCCATATCCAAATAAGATAATTAATTTGTAAAATTATTTTTTTCTTATAAATTTTTCTTCATTTTTTTCAGTTACATATTAAAAGAAAAAAGAACTTACGTTAAGTGGATTGTTACCTTGGTTTTATTACAGAAATTAGATTATTAGAACGGAGTTATAACTGAAATGTAAAAAGGTAAATGAGCTTGCTCTCTGAATCCATTTTCAAAATAAACTTTTAAACTTAACTTATCAATAAGCTTCGGAGTTTCTAAACAATTTTTGCTCTGATTAGTTAAAAGAAATCTTTAAAAAAACTTGTATGTAATATGCTAAATTTTACAATGTAACTTCATTTGCCAACTCGTTAAAAATCTGCATTCATTCGTTAACGTTAAAAAAATCTTTGGTATCACCGAAAAGATCTAAAACATTTAAATGCTTCACTCTTTGAATGATAATTCAATTTCTCTGTATTGCTTTTCAGGATAAAAATGAATACCACACATCAAATGGTTGAATAGCTTCAATGTTTCTATTTTGATCAAACGCAAAGTTAAATTATTTTTTTAAGATTAAATAAAATTACAAAGGATACATTTTATATTATTTTTGAAATTGCATTTTCAGTTAAAATTACTTCTCGTAAATAAACTTATAAAAGGAAATTACAGTAATTAAAAAACAGATAGCAGCCAAAGAAAATTTTAAATTAAAATTACCATTACTATTTGAGATTTATATTCAAAATTTTATCTCATATTCAGCTCAAATAAGAAAAATTTTGGAATGGATGTTCTTCCAATAATTTTTCAAGGATAAAAGGGCTGTAAATTTTTAATTCGTGAATTAAATGTTTAACCTAATCTTTTAGTATAAATTTAATTTTTGATATTAAATTAGACAACGCATCTTATTTGCTGCATTTATTGTTTTTCAATTCATATAAGAAAATAAAAAAACATTTTAATGTTTATGCTAAACCTTATCTAAAGGATTTTTATCTGTTAAGCATTACATTGAGAAGACGATGTAGTTAAATGTAAACCAAATTCCATTACTTAATTTTTGAGTAGAAATATTAATGGAAGCGACGGGATTATATTGCATTATTAGAATGAAAATACTTGAAAGAATTTAATCATCTTTATAATTGAATTTTACTGAGTTTTGTTTTTCGTTTGTTTTAATTATCGAGCTGCAAAATAGAATAATTGTTTTTTCTTTCTATGAGCATAATATTTCAGATAAGTTGGCTCCTCTCGATTTATAACTGAATCCCGAGGTTCTAAAATATTTTATTCCAGGATATCTTTTTCGCGTAATATCCTCAGTCTGATAACTTAAAGGAGTAATCATTCCTTCCAAAATATGTTTTTCTTATCTTTCTAAATATGTATATTTAATAAAACAAGCTTTTGCAGTTAAAAAGATAATCTTTTAATGGAAAAGAAAAAGCAGTACATAGTTATCTATTTATTTCTGCACCAAATCAATTTGGCAATTATCATTGAACAGACTGCATACTTTCATTTTGTCTATTTTATACTCATTCATTTTGTCATTTATACTCACTTATTTAAATTTTGGTTTTAAAATTTTTTATACATTATCCTTTTTTTTTAATTATTGCGCATTGATATGGCTTTAACAATGGTTTGGCGCAGCATAGTCAAATATGGCTCTTGCGCCAGAAAAATCCAAACAAATTCAAATTGTCTATTTCATACAACTAACCATCTTACCTAACCAAAATGATTCGGAACACCCAGTTTCATTGGCAATTTTCATTTAGGAGAATCCACATTTTTGAAAAAGGAAATAATCTATTATAAACGCCCTCAACTTCATGAGTTCAACTGCCTCTTTCATTTTCATTATCAAGTGAATGTAAAATTTATGAACAAATTTCCAAGTCAGTTTGGTTTTGACAGGCTACTTGACACTATCGCGCTGCTATAGTAATTGGTTTGCATAACTAACAGATTATGATCTTTGGTCACACTCTTGACTCTACCGAAGAGAGGAGCCAGGGTTTTCGCATGAACAATTTTAAACCTTCAGGCTATCGAGTGAGAGTTCAAAACTTGACGTAATTCAACAGCACTCTGGTTAAGCCGGTAGAGATTGTTTGTTTGTTTGTCTAATGCATGTGTTACTTGTTACGCAGTGAAGGCTTTTTAACTCAACTTAGTTTGCTAAGCAATAATTTTTAACTCAACTTAGTTTGGTAAGCAATAACTTTTAACTCAACTTAGTTTGTTAAGCAACAACTTTTAATTCAACT
The DNA here is from genome assembly GCA_026543055.1 of Argiope trifasciata. Classification (NCBI taxonomy): domain Eukaryota; kingdom Metazoa; phylum Arthropoda; class Arachnida; order Araneae; family Araneidae; genus Argiope; species Argiope trifasciata. The sequence goes on along the minus strand of JAPMOQ010064907.1, from coordinate 2,497,255 downwards.
TAGTTTGCTAAGCAATAACTTTTAACTCAGTTTACTAAATAGTAATCTTTTAACTTAAATTAGTTAGTTAAGTAATGATCTTTTAACCCAACGTAATTTGTTAAACAAAGATTTTTTAACCCAACTTAAGCAATGATCTTTTAACCCAATTTAAGCAATGATCTTTTACTTAGTATGTTTACTATTGGCGGATAAATTTACAGGTTTGAAAAACCAACCCTTCAATAGCTTATAATTAATAACAACAATTCCATTATTAATCAATTATATATAATCCAATAATATATTCCTTGTTAAGTATTTGAAATATATTCGTTGTTGATATCTATAGCATAAATTCTGGTTTTGTAAAAAAAAATCTTACTGTCAAACTTTAAGAAAAATCTACTTCAGTAAACTCTAAAATGAGTATAATAAAGTTTAATGAAATAAAAAAAAAAATAATGAGATTATAAAATGGCTCCAGATTGCTGAAAACGAAAGCTAAAAATTATTTAGATTATATAACGCATTATTTATGTTATATAAATTGATTTATAACAGCTCATTATTTGCGCTTTATAATCATTTATATTAAATTGTTAGTTATTTCTCAAAGAGCGGTTTTAAAACATTTCAACTTGATTATTAATTAAAATTATTGTATTTTTTATAGTTAATAGATGATTTCGAAATCATTGAAGAACTTATGGGTTCTCTTCGAAAATCTAACAATTTTTAAGAACTGAGGTTGCTATATGTCATTATTTTCCATGGTCACAGATGATTAAAAAAATTATTAAGATAATTTTTATAAATTATTTTGTTAATTATTGCAAAATTTGTAAATATTAATTAATCGAAGGACTATCAATTAAAAATATGAAGGTGAATATATATTCATCATCATCAATAATCATTAACGATAGCATTTAATAAAATTTTCTTTCAATCTGCGATTTCAGAAGTGTCAGCATATATTAATAACAGTTTAGAATGCTGCATAAATGATACAACTTAACATATTCAATTTTTTTGAATAAATATAAACAACATTTATTAGCGAATGAATAATGCAAGCGTATTTGAGTTTACATGTTATTTAATTCCAGCGGATAATTAGTTAGATATCGGCTACTTCCCGATATTGCATAAGCTTTTAATTTCACTCAGTGGCAGCAAAAATAATTCGCGTTTTTAGAAATTTCAAAAATAACCAATAAATAATTTTTCAAACATATTTTTAGAGCTTTGGATTGTTTATATTTAATTTAGGTCCTCTGTTTCCGCTTCTTGAAGTCTGTATCGATGAAAATCGACTGTTTCACATGAGGTTCTTCAGTTGCCTCTATTTTTAAATCGATGACTTCATCTCTTCATTGTTTTTGTATTTCAGTATGAAGAGTAAATTCATACGCTCTTAACTTTAAAAATAACAATAACACTAAACTAAAAACTATATAAAAATATTCTAATTGTTAAACAAGTAACACAAGCCTTCATCACTGAAATATATTTCTATTTCTAGTTGAAGTGGATTGTTAATTTAGATTATAAAAATACAAAAATTATAGAATATACACAAAAAGAAATTAAAATTTAAAAAATTTATAAATATTTTCTTCTTTGTAACCCCTTAATAAATAGTACTTATTGTAATTAATCGCAGCATTTTTAATTATTTTGTATCAATAACTTAAAATACTCATATTTCTATTAGTATTGACGCTATTGATAATACAAAATCTCTTTATGGTCCTAATTTTATTTATTTTTTGCTACCATTAAAGATAAAAAAAAAATCATACACTTCTAGATGAATAAAATTTTAGATTACTAATTTTCAGTACCATTTTGCTCTTATTCATACTAGTTTTAGAAGCAATGAATGTATCAATTTTCAATTTACTTTACAAAACTAATAAAAAAATTAATGAAGACAGTGACATTAGATTTGTTTATTATATAATAATGTTGGATATTATGTAATATTCAATAATATTATATTACATTTAATATTTGTTTTAAATAAGGAGGGAAAATATGATATCTGACTCTTTATATTCAGTTTTCATGTAAAAGGGTATCTTTTAAATGCATAAAATACTCTTTATAAAAGTAACTGACCAATGACCAACTCCAACTTTCCTTCTCACCGGTTTCTATGTCCATTTTCACTTACACTGAAATCTATTTGCTAAAATATGTTTCATTTTTTACTTCTTGCATAACATTCCTCCAAAAGATTTTAAAAAAATCATTCAATTAAAGATAATTATCGCTATGATACGCCTTTGCCTGGCTGGATTCCGCATGTAATTACAGTTTACTCCAAAACGTAGTGGGACTCACCCTTTTTTCCGTGCGAGTTGTGGTCTCCTGGACCCCCAGCGCCTCCTCCAGAACCAGCCGGCCCACTTAGTCCATTGGCCGTGAGTCCTGCGGGCGTCATGCTGAGAATGCCGTCGATGGAGTAGGGCACTCCGCCGGCCATGGCCGCAGCCGCCGCGGCTGCCTGCCCGTAGTCGAAGGCCGCCGCATGGTGATGGTGGGCCGCTGCAGCATGGTGAGCTGCCGCTAATGGAACGCTGTAGGGGGCAATCGGCGATCCAAAGTGCATGTAAGGTGATGGCAAAAATCGTCCCAGACGTGCCAGCACGTGGCTGTGTGTGTGTCCGAAAGGATTCTCCAAAAGTCTTGTGTCCATCATGGAGTAGTTGTATATTGCACAGTTTTTCAAAACATCACAGAACTCTCCACTGATAAATAAGAGGCAGAATTAGGATTCTACGGTACACTGTAGCATGGTAGAGCACGAGTCAGTCCAAGATTCGAAATATACACAACGCAAAGGAGCACAGTCGGTGTCGTCGTCTTGTTTGTTTTGACAGGCAACACAAAAGTCTCTCTGACTGACGCAGCCCGGCTTCTTCACTCGGAGTCATCCATGTTACGCCTAGATCATAACACGAACCGCATCGGCGGGCTACGATCGAAGATCTTGATTCCTCCCAGTCGGTGACGTCATGGCCAAAAGTAGGCGGATCTTCTCTCGGAATTACCCTTTTACGGATGGACCAATGGTTCTGGGGTAAGGCGGAGTTTAGAGATGGTGATTGATGAATTACAGGAGAATGTAGCCGTTGACAGGCGTTGCCGATCGACGGCTCAAACAATCACTTTGCGATTTTGCGCGATGTCTTTATCATCGTTAAAGCAAAAGAAATATAGATTCGCAGATGCTTTCCTTTTCTTTTATTTTTTTTCTCCTTAGTGAGTGAGTCAGATGGATAGCTAATAAGATTGAGTTTAGTTTTGGCTTTTCTGCAATGTTTGAAAAGTTTTTAACACATTTTCAGTATTTAAAAAAAAAAAAAAAAAAAAAAAAAAAAAAACACTTAATAATTTTTAGAACAAAATATGATATATGCGCTATTTGATTGTAGCATTTTGAGTTTCAGAGCAATTAAAATCTATAACAACTACAACAAAAAAGAAACACTGTTGCAAAAAATATCGCATTTTTCTGAAAACGAAATAAATAAATAAAAATGAAAAATATTGGGGGAAAGGGTTTGTGGGGTTTTTTTGTTTTTTTTTTATGAAAAATGTCATAATATAAAACTGTTCTCTCCCTCCCTTTTTTTTTTCTTCGAGAATTTCAAATTTAAAAAATAATGTCACAATTTCAGTTTCAATATTTAAGAGTCAGGGCAATCTAGTAACCCAAATAACTGCAATAAACTTTGAAATATAGATTAAGATTTCTAACGACATTTTCCACGGCGAGTGATTTATATATAAATAAATGCAAGTTTTATATTGCAAATGAAAATGTCATAAATAATAAATCATTGTTTTAATAATTTCTTTCTTTCTTAAAAAAATAATTATAAATGAATATTTTGTTTTGGGAAAAACATGTTGAATAATACATGAAACTTTTATAAAATAAATCTTGAACATGAGCCAAAAATGTTCAGAATTGTTAATAAAAGGTGAAAAAGTTATTCAATAAAATAAAACTGCAACATCTCAGTGAAAATAAATATTATCTTTTAAATTCATTAACATTTACATGGCATGAAATAAAACAGGTAAAAAAAAAATACACAAATAAATATATTTTTATTTCTTCTTTTATTCAAGTAATTAGTTCCTTTGCATACATTTCTTATTAGATACTGTTAATTTTAGACTTACCGAACAATGTGATTGCAGAGAAAATTGCATAGTTATTCTTTAAAAAATATGATTTAATAAGTTGCATTTTTAATTTTGTATTTTATTTCAATGAAAAATAACGGCAATAACTTTGGAAGTAATTAAAACATTTTTTTTAAAATTCAGATCCTACTTAGGTAAAAAAATAAACTTTTTAATTTCCATTACTATTTATTAAATAATTATCAAAAAAATTATGAAGTATCAAAAAATTAGTTCCCAAAAATTATTGATTTTCGCAAGAGTTGAGCTCACATTTTTCAGCTTCACGTGAAAAATACTGAAATCGACTGAGTATCGAATCGACTTGGGAATTTCATTTTTCATTACAAACGGCCAAAACCTTTTTAAAGTATTAAAAATTAATTACATTTAATTAATGAATTAATATTTGAGATAAAAAAAAACTATATTAACATCAAGTGTCATCCACCACAAGTTTTAAAAAAAGTGTTTGAACTTGAGTGGATGAATTAAAAGTATTTAATTAGCGATTGAAAATTTGAACAAGATACATAAATAATATAGGGAGAGTGTGAACTAATAGTAGGAATTGGAAAACAAGTAATAAAAAAAAGTTTTAAAATTATTTTTGAGACTTGATTACAAAGAAGCGAGATAATTACAATAATTTTGAATTTCAATAATATTTAAAACATATTATTCATATGACATTAGATTCGCATAAACTACTTTAAAAAGGAAAATTTGTATGCAAAATATCCTTAGTATAATTCTCAGAATTCACGCGAGATGAAATAAGAAGAGAGAACAACGCACTCATCCAGTTAAATATTGTTAAATAAAAGTTCAAAAACTAAAATTTTAAATATTAATCTCATTGTTATGATGATGATAACAATCTAAATTTTGATAATGATTCGGGAAAATGTATCATTTTTGCAGTCTTTAAGTTCCGAATTTTTGAATAGACAATAAACAACATGATAAAAGACCAAGAATCAATAATTAATAATTTTTTTAAAAAAATTCACATTTTAATTCAAATTTTTTAAACAAATGTGGTTTAATGTTTCGTTTTAAAATCAAAAAGATATTTTGAAACTCCATTATCTACAGCAATACGAATATCCATTATTTAAAAATACGTCAAATGTTCCTGAAGAAGAAAAATGCGATTAATACCATCGGTCTTGAAATTTTGAGAAAGCAAGAATTGTGCCTATAGTGTAATATAATAATATGATAGTTGTAAAAGGAATTTCATTTACCTATTGATGAATACAGTAAAAGCTCCTTATTCACGCTTCCTTCATTCGCGGTTTCACTATACGCGGATTAAAAAAATGCGACCCAATTCCTATATTCGCGGCTAAAAATTTCTTTATTCGCGGATCTAATAAGTACATACATAATAATAAAAGGATTCCAATAGGTATCCAACCCAATATCCTTATGAATGCCGTCAAATGGACTGATAAAAAAAGCAAAATAGATCTTATTATAACTGTGTCTAAAGTAAGTTGTTAAATGAAAACTGCAAACATAGCCGACATCGTGAATGGAATAGGACAATATGGGTTCGAACAGATAGAATCAAGTGACATTCAGGAATTGCTTGAATCGCAAAATGAAGATCTGACTGAAACCGATCAACGTATTGTCAACTTAGGAACGTATCCCCTATAATCCCATATAAATGACCATTCCGTATTCACGGTTTCTGTATTCGCGACATGTTTATGGAACATATACCCCGCGAATAAAGAGCTTTTACTGTACTGCTATATATTATATTGCAGTCGTACTTTCTCTACTTGAATCAAAAGTAAAATAACGAAAAGCTGATTTCGAATGCATCACTAGCTGATTTATTGATGTATTATTTTTATATGCCATAAAGTCAAATATGTAACTTTAAATGTTAAACTTTAAATAACAGAATGATATTTTTTAATACTTCTAAGTAAATATATTTAATAAAAAAATAAAGTAATATTAAATACATTCAGTACCAAGATTTTCCGTATATAAAAGCCATCATTTGCTTAACCTCAAATTTTTGTAAAGGCTTTATTTTCGGGGTTTTTTTCCTTCCAATTCCTACTATTAGTTCACACTCTCCTTATATATATTTATTTATATACCTTGTTCGAATTTTCAATCATTAATAAAATACTTTTTATGCATTCATTCAAGTTCAAATACATTTTTTAAAGTTGCCAGTGGATGGCACTTGATGTTAAAGCAGTTTTTTTTAAATACTAATTCATTAATTAAATCTAATTAATTTTTAATACTTTAAATAGTGTTTTAGCAGTTTGTAAAGAAAAAAAAACCAACAGACAGTAGCTCAATGAGTAAAATGCAAGGATTTCTGTATTTATCACGTGAAAGTGAAAAATGCGAGCTTATTTTTTTGCGATGTGAAATTACAGGCCACCACCATCTCACAGAGTATCATAAGAAACGAATAAATAAATAAATAATAAAAAATAAAATAAAATAATAAAATAATAAATGAAATAAAAAATAAATGAAATAAAAAAATAGAATAAATAGTAACAAACAAAAATGATAGTCCAACACCATATATAGAAAGGGAAAATTGCAAATAAATTCATTTTCTGGTTTTCCACTTAATATTGTGATTCTGTCATATGTGTATACTTATTTATATTAATTATAATTATTTAATAAAAAGTAAGTAAAATAAAAAATTTCTTTGTTTACCTAAGTAGGAATTGATTTAATTAAAAAATATTACTTGTTTATAATTACTTTCTATTATTTTTTAGCCTTGTTTTGCTTACGATAGCTTTGCATTATTCTTTAGTAAAATTTTGTATTATTTTTAAATGTTAACATCTTTATTTATCTTGGAATAGATTATCTTGAAATCAAATGCTGGTACAGTTTATTCAAAACTATATTTCATTTTGAAGATTCATGAATGTAAAAAAAAGTTTTGGTAAGTTTTTAAAAAATTATTATCATCAGGAGGAATTGTTCACTTCTTCGCATAAGAAATATACTTACAGGAATTTAAATCTTATAAAAATATAATTCAGTCGGAAATCTTTTGAAATCGCTTTGTTTCTAATTCATTCTTTTGACTTTAAAATTTTGATGATTCCAAAGTAAATAAATAAATAATTTTAAAAACTGAAATAAGTGTGTCTCTAAGTACGTACGGATGCGAGAGTGTACCACTGAGAGGATAGAAAACCTGTGGTTTTTACACCAAAATAATAAATTTACAATACAAATTGGACTATATATATCAATGGAAATTTATTTTTTGCAAATACATAACAGATTTTATTAATTGCTGTACAAAACTACAAAAAAAAGTTCTAAGTTTTTAAAAGCATATTTAGCATGTTTTTAAAATTTAAATTTTTTGAATTTTATCTTAATATTTAAATTAAATGAAAATATTTACATTTAAAATTATTGCTTTTATTTGATCACACATTTATGTTTACTTGGGAAGAGAAGGCTTAATGCATTTTTAGTAATTCAGGGGTAAGTAGAGGGAAAAATATATAAAAATGTGCAATTTAGTGCGGTTAGAATTGAAAATTAAATCGTAGAGGAATAAAAAAAGATATCATGGGGCAGATTTTTTTATTATTTATATATTTATTTATTTATTAATTTTGAATTTTCAGATCGTTTAAGAAATATTTTTTGGCGATACTTTCAGAAGTCACTAAATGCCAATATTACATCAAAATTTCCTTATCACAAATGATTTGTGACGAATTCAAAAAACATCAGTGATAAAGAGAAAAAAATTATTTTAATATTTCCAGAAGATGTTTTATGATACCCAAGAACGTTTTATAACAATACAATAACAAAAATTTACAATAATTTGTAATTACATAATATTAGTGGCATTGATTGTTGTAACTACTGGGCTTTATAACTTTGGTAACTAGCCAATTTACCTGAAATTTTGGTAACGTTTTATTAAATGAAATCACTTATTTATAACTTGATGCTCATGACTGCTTTGACAAAGCATTTTAGAAATCAAATTGTGACGCTTATTCATATCTTAAATTTATACATCCTGATCATTTTAATTGTGTTCATGAATTTTTCTAATTTCTTCTTATCTATACGAACATTTTAATTCGATGACATCATCGGGTCCTTAGAAATTTATTACCTATATATTTGACTTTTAACTGTATATTATTTTTCTTTGCTCAAAGTAGCTAAACAATACTCCAAATCATTTTTTAAATAAATCTGAGAAAAGGATGAAATATTTGGCAAAGCTGGAAAAAAGTTTTGAATCTCTTTATAACATCGAAGTGCATTGTTACAAACTTAGCAAAAGATAATAGATAAAAACAAAAAATGTAGAGATTTTTTATATTAATTTTTTTAAATTTTTAAGTGGGGCAACAAATGTTTTTATTTCCGTGCCGTATTTCCACACGTTATGGCTTAATCTCACTTAATTTTTATCTAGCTGGAATTTATTATAAATAGATTCGATAAAAATCAACTAGTTTGTAAATAAAAAAATTGCTATTAAAATTTCAAAAAAAAAAAATCCCAAGTAATATAAAAAAATCAAATTAAATCCGTACATGGGCGATTAAGGTAAAATATTATTTTAGATACTTTTTATTAAATAATTATCAAACAATTAATTAATTATCAAAAAGCTATTGATTTTTGCAACAACTGAACTCGCATTCTTCAACTTCTCTTGAAAAATACTGAAATCCTTGCATTTTACCTACTACTGAACTACTGTTGATTTTAATTTTCATTAAAAATTGGTAAATCTATTTAAAGTATTAATTAAATTTAATTAATGAATTAATATTTGAAAACACTGTATTAACATCAAGTGTCGTTCATTACAAATTTTTAAAAATGTATATACCGATACGACTTGCATTTCGATAAATAGTATTTATATATTCTATAAGATTATACGAATTTTAGACGAATTTATGAATATTATTCTATATATATATCATAATTATGTAATTTGTATTAACATTTTTTTTTTTTTTTTTTTACAAAAAATATTTCCAAAATTTTTATTGAGATACAAAAAATACGAGACCAAAAGGTCTGCTTTTGGTAAAAACGTTTTTTTTTTTTAGAAAATCTCAGATTCATTTTAATATTTCACCTGTTAAGTTCCATTTCTGTTAAAGAAAAAGAAAGCGCTAAACCAAGAAAAAAAAACAATGGAAGAAAGAAAAAGAATTGAGCTCTAAAATAAGTGAAATTAATTTTTATTTAATGAAAGCTATTCAGAAAATTCTAATAAAATGTTTCTTTTTCAAATTTTTTTTTATTTTTTTATTCTTGTAAATATTAAATCAATATTATTTTCTAAATTTTTCTTGCATATACTGAACTCTTAAGCTTTTCCAAATGCCTTCTATTCTTATTAATGACATCATTGGTGTTTTTGGCTTATTGTTTCAAAGTAAATTAAGTATTAAATTTATACTTGTCAGTTGAAATTGTTTTTTTTTACATAATTTTGCAGAAAAATAACTCTTAAATGTACATTATTTTTTTATACTTAAATTCATAAAAGAAGACGTTTTGAAAATTTACTGTAATTTAAAATAATTTTAATATCAAAGTAATTATTTGAATAAGCTAGTGAACAAAAATTTGTGCGAAGTAACTCGAATGTTTAGCGCAAATTTAGTTCTTGAATCCTTCGTACATGTTACAGAAAAAAAATAAATCATAAAATAACACTGCAGAACATAAAATATCTAGCAAAAGCATCAGAGAATACTATGACTGCTTAATGACTTGAACACTAAATGTAATTTTTGAAAAACATTTTACAATTCACATCACAGTTTTAAAATTTGCACAAACACACACACACAAAAGTCTCGGCTGTTTTGAAATAAGGCTTTAAAAAATACTACAATAGCTAGATCAGATGAAATTATTCCAATAATATTTTGTTTGCGGAAATCTGTCTTTGTTTGTTACCACTTCGGTCATTCTAATTTTGATGACAGGAATCAAGCTCCGTTTTTAATGTGATATTTCAATTGAGAAAACGTGATGTACTATAAAGTTTAATACAGCTCTCATCAATTTTCAGTAGCATGTGCATTTTTTTTTCGATTCCTTTAATGAATCTAGCATAAATTATAGGAGTTTTCATATACCTAATTGTAGAAAAATAAATATTATAACTGTTAGATATTAGATATTATAACAGTTAACCACAATATAAACTGTTAACCATAATATAACAGTTAACCATAATATATTATAATAGTTAACGATAATATATTATAACTGTTAACCATAATATAATATAACAGTTAACCA
>JAPMOQ010064907.1:2470374-2486733 GCA_026543055.1 Argiope trifasciata | reverse complement strand
TGTTAACCATAATATAATATAACAGTTAACCATAATATATTATAACATATAACCATAATATATTATAACAGATAAAAAAATCGATGCTTCGATACTAAAAGTTCGTAATTAAGATTTCAAGAATATCTACAATTAATCATTTTATTGAACAATTACGTGATTCGCCGTCTTTCTGGCATGGAGTTAGGGCGTCTTCCCGTATTCTGGGCGTTCCGAATCGCGCATGGTTCTTCTTCTGTGTTCTACTTGTGAGGTGTGTGAATGTACCCCCTGCGGTGCAAGCGAATGTGATGCATGAAGTAGCTAAGTCGTAATCTTGATCGTAGTTGGCACTACTGCAAAAACAAGACCTGCTCACTCGGCTTAAATCGCCGATAGATAACTATCAGCGGACTTGTAAGATACCATATGTCACAACACACACTATGTTATTCAATCTAAGATACATTTTCCTTATTTCATAATGTGAAAACTTTGCATTTATATATTGTAAAGAACTGAAAAACATTTTTATGACATTAATCAAAAGCTTATGATTAAATAGCTAGAACTAAAAAATGATGGAAATTAACTTATTTTTAAAATATATATAACAAATATATTTCACATATAGGCTACTTTAGGTATACTAAACGTATTAAAACACTTAAAAATATATATAATACTCAAATTGTACGCTATTATAATCGCATTAAGATAAATGGCTTTAAAGGCACATTAAAAAGAATGTATATTTACTTTTATTTTTCATTTGTTTATCGGCTATATCAACTCATTTTATGGAATAATAATTATAATAAAACAAATATATATGTTTAAATGTTTAATTTTACAAATTGTGCGTTTACATATAATATATACGTTTATATATAGTTATCTGCACGTTGGTAAATCAACAACTAAAACTATACAGCATAGAAAACAACCGCCAACAGAGACTTTTAAAAGGTCAGTTAAGTATATTCAAGTAATTTTCATTTTAATAATATTATATTAGAAGGAAATATAAAATTTTGCTAAAGTACTATGATTTTTTATTGATATCAAACTTACTAAATATGTTCTTCTTAAACAATAATGCTTTGTGAAATTTAGTAATTAATGAGAGGAAATAAAATAAAATAAGAGGAAATAAATAACAAAATAAAACAAATAAGTAACAAAGCAGTTCAATTAAAAAACAAAACCTAAACAGCCAAAGTCTGATAACAAAACAAAAGTTAATTACAAAGTATTTAAATTAAGAGTTTTTAGTTTAGTTTCGTTTAGTTAAGTTATATTAACGTCCCGTTTGAAAGCAACACGAGGGCTATTTTGGGACGGACCTCGTAATTTTGAACCACGGTCAGATGACGAGGACGACACCTGAACAGGCACACCCTCTTAAATTAAGAGACATCGTTCTCCAGAGTAAGAGCGCCGTTGGAGTGGGTTACAGGTTTTCGGTTATTCATTGTATAAGGGAACTGAAAACTGAAAATTTCTGAGAGCCGTGATCACTTTCGAGAAGAATGTGAATCATGATATCGGAACCGGGACTTAAGTATTATTCACAATTGATGGATCAAGTGAAGGCTTATTGTTTAGATTTTTTTATCATGTGAGAACATGATACTGTTTTCGTTAGGAGGTTTTGAATTATTGAAGGCAATAAGTGACTGAAGCTTGAAATCGCTTAGGCAATGAATAATTGAAGCACGAAATTGCGTAGGCAATATTCAGCAACATCTTTTAATAGCACATGGGTTTTTTACCTACTTTAACCAGTATTGCATTATTATAACGTAAGGATGCTTCTTTGAAAGCAGATGCATTATTAAAAGGTTGGTTTGCTTTGACCAGTATTGCTTCATTATTCCGTATGCTTATTTGTCAGCAGATGCGTTTTTAAAAGTTTGACTATGACATCATAGCTGTTATTTTCAAGGAATGTAATTTTTTAGGAGGAAATTAAATAATTTAGTTTTTATAATGTGTTTAAAAAAATCTTCACTCGCGCTTAATAACAGTTTCGATAACAGTATCTTCTCTTTCCCCCTGTGGGGAAATATAACTTCATTCATTTTTAAGTGGGAAACATTGAACAATTTGACTGCAGTTCTAAGATTAATTCATTATGAAGATATTAGAAAAACACACACATTGGAAATCGAACTTCTATTTATTTATTTGGTCAGAAATCTAGAGAAAAACAATTCCCCAAACAAAATTCGATTCCTAGTTCTGCGCTTAATGGCTTCAGATAATCAGCTTGTTATATAAGGATTAGATGTGTATCAATTTTATTAATTTTGCCTGCATGGACATAGTTCGTACAAAATAAGAAATGTATAACGTAATAAAGTATAATTTCAATTTTATGATATAGGTTTAATTTAAAGGTTCATTTTTAATTCAAATATTATATAATTTCATATAAGCATTATCTTTAAAAAGCTGACTTTTAATATTATAAGTGGTATCATTGTGATAATGTTTCTTAAAATTTCGGCTGTACATCTTTTTATTTGTCTGTCATTGTCAGTTATTTGGGAGATATATATAAAGCGCTTTACTATATATATATATATATATATATATATATATTTACGATCTCGAATTCTGTGTGTTCTTTATTTAATAATTTTTTTTCATACATTTTATTTTATCTTCTAATGAGTATACTCAGACAAAAATGAATGCAATTTTTGATAGAAGAGATTACATTTTTTTAAAAACTGTTTCATAATTAAATAAACATATATATTTTCTCCACTAATTACAAATAAATATGCTTTATTGTAAATAGATTTCGGCACCGATATTTATAAATGAAAGGCAAGCATAATAATAGGATGTTGTATCAACTTTGAATTTCATTTAATAAAAATATAAAAATTTCGCTTGAAAATCGATATTTACTTTGACTGAAATTTCTGCCAAGAAAAAAAAATAATATGGAAAGTTTTTCTTTAAAATGTATATAAAAAAAAATGTTTGATTTACTTTTCAATTTTATGCGAAAACTCAATAGCCAATTTTATAAATAAAAGAAAAACATACATTAGAAGGTTATTATTTTCATAAGAAATTTTTGCCTATATAAACCTCAAATACTCTTTTTTATTAAAAATATTAACTCATTTTCATACATTAAAATTATTTTTCCATGAAGATAATATGAGTACTGATACATCATTTTGATGTCATTATCATTTTAATGATCCGTCCTTTTTTTAGTACAGTGCAGACAAATAATTATAATAATAATATCAATTCTTATTACTTAAATTTTCTTTTTCAGTTATTCTCATGGTGTCTGCATTTCAGTCTTCACACGCCTTGTTTATCACTTTATTAAAATAATCATAGGATGAGTGCAGGCAAGATAATATAAGCAACAAGTGTCACCCCACTTCTCAGTTGTAAGGATTGTGTAAACAACATACAAGAGGGGGGAAAATGCTCAAACGTACCAAGATTGGCGAGTAATCCCCTTTTATTGACTTTGCGCATCAAAGTAAATCAAATATTATTTTTGCTGTCAACATCTCCTTTTCTCAAGTAACACTTGGCCTACAGCGATAAATTAGACATTATCAGAGAAACTTTTCCCCGATATTAATTATTATCATAATCAATTTCTAAAACACATTGTTTGTTAACAAAAATTCCGATTTTGTCCGAATTAATAACTTGGGTAATAGATATTGGGAACTCGGAAAAACTATTTATTTGCTCATCCTATCTCATAAATAGGGGAAATTTTATAATCAAAACAATGCGGGTTATTTGATAGCGATTTAAAACATACCACATACATAAAACATACCACATACAGTTTTTTTAATCATTATTTCATTTCAATTTAAAGATTGTTCATTAAATCCTTTTTATAATTTATCAAACAGACTTTCTAAAAACTTTATATATTTTTTAATTAAATTTTTTTTATTTAAACTAAATTTTTTATTTATTTGTATGCTCTTCTAAAGAACTTTGGAACTTATAAAATGACTTGTCAGAAGCATATTTCATTTCAGTGTGTGGATGTCATTATCCTAAGTTATTTTAGTTACGTATATAGCTATATATTTAGACATTGCAGTTATTGAATGTGTCATTGTAGCTGTACTTAATAGTATTTGGAGCTATTAAGTATAAGTCATTGTATTTTTGCATATACCATTAAATCATTGTAGTTGTTGGAGCCATTGTAGTCATTAAATAAAGCTATCTATGTACTTATATATGTTCCACATTTCCTCGTAAATAAGAGAGTCGAATTCGACTAAATGTTGCGCACTTATTATTTAAGACAAGTAAAAGATTTCTATCTGTTTTTCAAAACGCAAACATTAACGCAAATAATTAAATTTCAAAACGCAAAAAAATAAATTAGGAATTAACATAAATGTTTCATTTTTTCTGTAGTAATTTTGAAGTGTATTCAGAAGTGAAAATATTTTTACATCATCTTAAAATTGAAAATTTAATTGTTTCAAAGACACCAAATTCTTTTGTTTGCCTTTTTCCCAGCTGTTATGAATTTTTCGAGAGATTTAGCTCAAATGCTTTCAAAGGACATTTATAGGTAAAAGGAATACCTATTATAAGTCATAATAGGTATTTAAAGGTCAAAGGAATAAATATCTATTAATAAGATTCTTATAAGACTACTCTACCCTTCTCTTTTTAAATTTAATAGCACATTTTGATATTGGTTTATTGTTTTTAAAGCAACTATTTAGCGATTTTTAAAAGAAATAAAGCTACCGTTCAAATTTAGATAAATGCTAGAAGAGTGAAGTTATCGGAAGCAAATTAAACATTCTTTTTGATTGTTGCATACATACGAAGAATATTGCCAGAACACATCTGCAAAATTTTAAAGAAAAATTAAAACAAAAAAAAAAAAGAGTTCGCAATTCTTTGTCATGAACAACTACTGATTTGGTATTGAGGACATATTTATTTTTTTATGAATGAAAAATTTATGAAAATTGTTTTGAAAACAATTAAAAAAACAATTTTTAAATTGTCTCAAATAAGAACTGTTTATAAAAAGCGACAGAATTATTTTTCAGTATTATTTCTGCTATCAGGGTATCTTTTTCTCAACTGAAGTGCGATAAATATCTGTTAATATGATTCTTTTACAAACTCTTGAGAAAAAATAAGTTAAAAACACATTTATCAGAAGTATTCAAGATACCGACAGCTTTCCTTCTTTATGAGGTGAAGGTGTATGTCAGCTATGGTGCTCAAACTATATATTCATGACCCTTTTTTTGCTCAAAAATTTATATCAGTAGTGAAATTTTTTGTTTTCACTCTGAAAAGATTCCCATTCCCATGAATAAACATAGGCATCATGGACACGCTGCTGTTTTGTAAATTTTGTAGATTTTCCCAAAATTGCTTGTATGAATAGAATAATTTATATAATATTTTGAAGTCTCTAAACCTTACAACATTTTTGCCATAAATACCCAAAGTGACAGAATAAAGTTTTGGAAACATTTTTGCCATAGATACCCAAAGTGATAGAATAAAGTTTTGAACTTCGCTTAGTTTAGTTATAACAAACATCTATTTTCAACAACACAAAATATATCTTGGGACAAACCTCATAATTTTGATTCGCAACCGAATGATAAAAATGGCACCAGAGCTGGCATCCCACTCTCTAAATTCTCATGCTATGCCAGCAGAAGAATGCTCGACGTAAGACATTAGATTTAGGAGCAACAGACCCAAATACACGATTAATCTTTAGTGGAATCGGATTTCGAATCTAAAATCTTTCTTCTTAAAGTACATTCAATACCGCTGAGATATCGAGATACAAAAAACTCCATGTAATTTTTTGACGTCAAATATTACATAGAAAATAATATTGTAAATATGCTATCATTTATACATTGCCCCCCAAAAAAAGACTAAATAATTTTGAACAATCCAACCTTGGAAAGCTTCGAATGAGTTTACCATTATTTTTCGAACATACACAAAACAAGTAAAATAAAATAAAACTATAGATAATTAGGGATACCTTATCTGTGAAGGTACCTTTTTGCTTTAGGTGAGACTAAACGAAACCAACAAGACTAGTTCCCACTTCATTGTCTAATATACCAACGTGGCGTTACTTTTAGTGGCGTTATGTATCACTTTTAGCTTCTTAGTATAAGAAGAAAATCAAGAAAGCATATTCTTGTAACATTTGAAGTACGAAATTGGATGCAAATTTGCAATTTAGAGTCAGAACCATAGTTATCTAGTTAATTAAATGGTTGAATTTTTGCCTTCGAATCTACATCCATATAATTCCAAAAATGATTTTTTTTTAAATCTAAGGGAAACTTAAAACATGAGAGTCAACCAAATTTCGAGGCCAAATTTTTCATGATTAGAATAATTTCTTTGAATACCTCATTATGAAAGAAGAAGGACAAACAAATGAAGAGCACATGATGATTTCTTTATATTGTTATTTTTTATAATGACAAGATTTTGTATAAATCCTCTTTCCATTTTATGAGACTGTTATGCTTTACTTTTTACAAGTACAGAAATTTTTTTTTCTACACATAATAAAAAAAAACAAGTGTAACTGATCATGAATAACGCGTACTATGGATACCTGTTTGTATTCGGCCTCAGTTAATGGATAGAATATTGTTGGAGCATATGGAGCAGAAGGAAAACCCTTGCTGATTTTTTTTAAAGTTCCAAACTCATACTGTCCTTGTATTACTTATTATCCCCCATATATCTCTTATTATTCCACAATCACTTCAACATCATTAAAGGAAAACCTTGTTAAACATCAGCGCAATAATCTTGTTAAACATCAATTCAATATTATTATTGCTATATCAAGAAATGATACGTATGGAAAATTGACCATACCATTTGTTTAAGCACTTGCACAACCTAGATTGCAATAATAACGTATTATTGCATTGAATTGATTATATGAGAAAACGCTTTCATGGACTAATATATCTGTATCTGTTATGTTTCGTATTTAAAAAATGATATATCTGTTAACAACTTGTACTAGTTTTTTTTTAGTTCTGAAAGACAATTATATTTTAATAATGTAAAATGATAATAATGTTAAAACTATAAGACTCAAATTTTAGTTTTTATATCATTTAAAGATTATTTTGCCATACGATGAAATAACATATTGTTTTTTTGGGAAAAGAAAATTATTTCCAACACTTTAACAAATTTAAATTTTAGTAATTAAATAATTATGTATGCAGACATTATTAATACATGCATATATATATATATATATATATATATATATGCATCGAGAACGTGAACGAATAGCAGGAATTAAAAGAAATCCATACCAATAATTAAATTGGATGAATAAGTCAATACAACTCTCTCTCTATCAGAAAAACAAATGAAACTTCGTTTTTTAATACTTTACTTCAGTTATTTTCTTCAAATGCTGATTATTTTTTTATATTAATCAATAGATTCGTAATCAATTGGTTTCATTGACTCATTTTGATTCTTTCTTTCATGTAAATTTATTCAACACACGCATATCAGTCTTGCCTCTTTGATCTGATTCTTGATAACTCTTTTTAAAATACAAATTGCTTAATTTTCTATGCAAATAAAATGTTGCAAGCTCTACCGAGAATGGATAGCGCTAATTTTTTTAATTAATTTAACTTTCTTCCTCTGATACTTTATTATAGTTTTTATTTGCAGTCTATTGCCGATTCTTGGAATATTATTAAAGTCGCACTTTGAAATGGAGTTGCAAAAGTAGTTTCATGTATTAAAAAATCAATGGCATTAATCAAAAATTCAGTGTAATAAAAGTATATATCTGAGAAGAGACTGTATTCATTAATCTGTTTACTGATGAAAAAATTATGAATAAAATTTCTCTAATAATTTAAAATTCGAAACCGTAACAAAATTTAAACGGAAAAGTAATACTACTCATTTTTTTGTCAGAAAAAACCTAACGAATAATAATTTTTGGACCTATTTTTAAAATTTTTCTGATTTCATTTAGTTCTGCTTACTACTGTATTATGCAATCAAATGAGATGTTTGATTGATAATTTATATAGTTTTTTTTTTCTTTCGTTTTCTTTTCTTTTTTTTTGTATTTTTACTTTCACTTTTGATTTTAATAAAACTATTTTTAACATTCCTTTCCTCATCCCACAAGAAACAAATAATTAAAGCATTAGAAATGGAAATAGCATAAAATTTTTCCAATAATGTTCTGTTATTATTTAATTAAAATTATCTGGCTTTGTTATTCAACTAAAAAATGTCATCGGAATCTTGATCCCCTAAAATTTGCAATAGTAGAGGATTCTAATTTACATGATTTCTATATAACGAATGAAAAAAAAAATTATCATTTACATATTATGTTTACAAATAAATAAAAACATATTATTATATAACTCACGTGAAAAGCAGCTTTAGTCTTCCTAAAACGTAGCAGCATGACGTCCTTCCTTAAAGACGATTTTGGTACCGTTTGCAACGTCGTGTAAAAGAGTTAAAAGTTTTTAAATTTTTAAAATTAAATGATGACATTTCTAACTAAAAACACCATAAAATCATTCATCAATAAAGGCCTAAACTTCTCTCTTCGAATTTTATAAAATAACATCTATAATTTTATTAAAATTCGCCAATTCAGTAAGTCAGAACATCATTTAAATACTAGTAATTTAGTATCAATTTTTGAGATTAATCCTTTAGAGAGTGTTGGTCTTTTGACCACTTGAATCAGTGATGACAATTGCAACCAGAATGTATGTATTTTGTACACAGATCTTCCACCAGTTTAGTTTAGCTTGCTGCTGTTTAAAAAAAGAAAATATTTGAATGAATAAGAGTACTGATTTGAGTTAACTAGTGAAAAGTAAACATTACAGAAAAACTTTTTGTCTTATAGTATTTTTTATACCTTGTGACTGAAAGGGCGTTAAAAGTCTAACTCTGTCAGGATAGACTATTAAAATCAATAAATCATGCCAATTTAGTTAAAAATACATTTAATGACATGATTTACAAGGGTACTAAACTATTTAGAACAATAACATTTAACATATATGCATAAAAATAATACTCGGGGATTTCATCATGCTTTACGTTCGCTTCAAAGGCATGGACTGATTGTTCATGGTAGAAGCCGATAGAGGGCCGAGGAACAGTTACGGTTACAATCTTAAAAATGAATATTAATGTGTGACACCAGATAAACTAGCAATTTTGTTTCATATATTTTTTTAATACTCCTAGTCAAAAATGAATTATAAAAATTAAACGCGAAACTTTCCACATTGCAATTTTGACAACCGAGGTGTATTTTTCCTGTGATCAAGCGAGAAGTCTAATACCTCTTATTTAGAAGAAATAGAGATCTTGATACAAGATTTTCCCAAATTGTTGCATAATTGGTAATTAGTGTAGGCCACCTCTATTTGATATTTCTCATGCAATCTGTCTGAAGGAATTTCCATACCTATTTAAGAAAACATTGTAATAGTAAAAAAATAAATTTTGGGGAATCCGAAATAATTTTTCCTTGTTCTTTCTTTATGGCTTGGAATCTTATTCTCAAAGAAAAGAAAAATTTAAATATTTCTAAGCATCTATCAGTATATAATTTTACATCTGAAATAATATAGTATTTTAATAACTGATGTATGGTTCAATCATTAAATAATTGATCCAAGTTATGCATACTCGGCCTTGTCATAAGAACATCTCAAACCAATAATTTTCAGAAGTAGACAAATTTTGATAGTTACTCCAAGTGTTTCAACAATATATTTTTTCTTGGGTTTTTTTTATTGCGAATAAAAAAATCATGGATTAACAGAAAAACTGCAAATGAGCTTCAACTGCGAGCCAATTTCTTTTTTGTATAACACGAATTCTTAAAATAAAAACAATCTTACTTTTTTTCTGATACAAAGTGAAAATATTATAATCATAAGAAAATTCGGATTCAAGACTTTAATGAATTTCCATGTTTCAGATCTCCAAAAAAGATATAATTCGCAAAGATAATTTTGCTCTTGGTGTCATACATGGCTATTTTATTAAAAGATAATTCAAAAATGCTTTGATCTATGTTAATGGTATATGGGTTATACACCAAATAGTTAGATTGTTTGGTTCAAAATCTATTCAGAGGAAGTCTGTCCATCGAAAGTAATGCTATTATTAATAAAGATAAAAGATCTATATTGCTAAAATTTGGTGTATGAATTTAATATCTAAAGTATCATTATATATACACTATGTATCAATTGTAGAATCCAATCCATCATAGGGTTAACCGTCTGTCAGACTGTACTTTCCCAAGTGAGTAAACGCGATTATTTAAAAACTCAAAGACATACTAAATTTGGTATGTGATTATAATTGCAATTCTGTATTAAATTTTGGTTTCAATTGATCAAGGAAAATGCATCTAAAATGCATATTTGGTATGCTGGTTGTGTATACCCACCTTCCAGAAATTAATCACCAAAAGTCTTGGATAATATATAATAATAATATTGGATAATAACAAGAAAACAATGCAATTTTTTTCCTTTCTTACTTTTTCATTAACAGAAATTATATTCTTAGAAATAATATATATATAATAGGACATTTCACATATTTTTCATTATATAAGACATATCACAATCATTCAAAGCGATGATCACCAAGACTTTTGTATACTTTTGAATTTGGTTTTGATGCGGGCTGAGGCCCGGTTAAGATTTGCAAAAGATTAAAGACATTCACGTCAAAGTATTTCCAATCTTAAAACAATCTCAAGATGTTTCACAATCCAGATTGGCAATATTTCTGGAAATTGGCTTCGTTGGCGATAGCAAATATTTCAGCAACCCAAAGAAACCCAGCATGACAACCGAAAGCGAGACATCTTCCTTTTGAATCGCATCTCTCTAATAATCGGTTTCGAACGCCAGGAAAAAGGAGTGTTCCCACCCCCTTGTCAAGACCACTTTCTTCGTATGTCACCGCTCTCGAATTTTCTGTTTGAAAAATAACTTGGAAGGTGAGAGGGAGGGAGGGAGAGACAAGAAACGTTGCTGCTCTAAAAACAAAACTGACTGACAGGCGAAGTAATTGAGTCATCTGCCTTCAAAATAATCGCCAATGGTAAAAAAGAGGGGCAGGACATTTGTTAAGGCCTTGGGCATTTTACAGCTGTTTGAGCACAGTTATTAGAACTAATGCCATAGTGTAATTGGTATTCTATCATAGATTGGTACTTTAATAGTTTTTTCTTGTTTTCCAGCAATTGCGGGATCGACATTTAAAGATGATGATTGTATTTTACTCTGTCAGTGTCAAAGAAGCTCTAATTTGGTGCCCAGATATTATGCAAATGAAGGAAAGGAACAAGTGGTGATGTGTATTTTTTGTCAGTGAAGAAAAAATTTTATGAGAACCAGCAAGAGATTCTAGATGTTTTTGTAAAACATAGTTATTTCGAATAAAAATTCAGAATATCATTATGAGTAAAATCTCTATAAGTTTTCATTCATTCATTTCATTTCGTGTATAATTGGTGGTTGTTGAAAGTAGATTTCAAAATCGCGTCGCAATTGACGTATGCCGTTATTTATAACAATTGGTAATGGAATAATTAATCATTGATATTCAGAAAACAAATATTCGACTTTTAATATGATGAGAAAATATATTCAGTTTCCAAACAGAAAGACGAAAAATTGAGAATAAAAAGAAAACCGATTTTTCTTTTGGTTGGCTGGTTGATTTGATGTTTCATGGCACAAGATCCAATATGAAGGTCTGTGTTATTCTAAATGGAATATGTCATCAAGAAAATTCCTGATTATATGAATTTTGAATCATCAAAAGGAAAGTACACAGTATTTATTTTTCTTCCTATGATATCACCATTAATTCGTATTCTCTATATTAGGAAATAGAGGAAAATTGAGAATACTTGGTATAAATTCACAAATTAATAATTTTTCTTGTACATTTTATAATATTGTGTTTAATAAAAAATATTCGTTAATGCATAAGATTCCATTTGTTTCAAAATCGAATAAATATACTTATGATATTAATACAAGGTTGTTTCAAATTAGGGCAAATTCTACGGCAAAATATTTTTTATAAGTAATAAATTCATGAATTAATAATTTTTATTGCACCTTTTGTAATGTTGATTTGATGAAAAAAATTCGTCAATGTATAAAAA
This sequence comes from Argiope trifasciata, assembly GCA_026543055.1. Taxonomy (NCBI): domain Eukaryota; kingdom Metazoa; phylum Arthropoda; class Arachnida; order Araneae; family Araneidae; genus Argiope; species Argiope trifasciata. The sequence goes on along the minus strand of JAPMOQ010064907.1, from coordinate 2,474,489 downwards.
TTCCATTTAAGTTCCAAAATCAAGTAAATATATTTATACCATTAATAAAAGAACAAGTTACTTTTCCCTTTCAACAAACAATTCGCTTGAAGTTTCCCGCAAATGCATTTGCATTCTTTCTATTTTGTTTTACACTGATGGAAAAAAAAATCCCAACACTAGGAAGGAGCTGTGCTAGATAAACGAAATTTGGTAGGCGTGTTTATACATCTGAAAGATGACGTCGATTCAAATTTCGAGCTACTCGCATAAGTGTGGCGTGAATAGCGACACTATGAACATGCAAATGAGGTTTGCTTTAAATAAGCGCTATAAGGTTCGTGATTGTTATTTACAGTTGAGATTTGCCGTAGTGGGTTAATGTTAGTCAAGGATGCCTCTGAGAAGACGAAGAAGCCATTATCAACAGCTCACTGAGTTTGAACGAGGTCGTGTTGTAGGGCTACGAGAAGGTGGGTTTTCTTTCCGCGATATTGCTGAAAGGCTTGGCATGAATGTATCCACTGTGCATGAGTATTGGCAGCAGTGGTCAAGGGAAGGTACTGCCTCAAGAAGACCAGGTTTTGGGAGGCCACGTGGTACTACTGAGAAGGAAGACCGTCGTATTTGGCGTATGGCTGTGGCTAATCGTACTGCGTCTGCAGCTGAAATTCGAGCTGCAGTTGGCACCACAGTGACACAACGAACTGTTACAAATCGGTTACATCAAAGACAGCTCCGAGCCAGATGCCCTGTACAATGCATTCCACTGACTCCAAAGCACTGCCGTTTGCAACGTGAGTGGTGTCAAGCTAGAGCTCATTGGAGGACGGAGTGGGGATCTGTTGTGTTTTCTGATGAAAGCCGATTCTGCCTTGGTCGCAGTAATAGCCGTTTGTTGGTTAGAAGAAGGCCAGGTGAACGCCTGCTAGTGACCTGTCTGCGGTCTAGACACACAGGGCCTACACCTGGAGTTATGGTTTGGGGAGCAATTTCGTAAGACAGCAGGAGCACTCTCGTGGTTATCCCACGCACCCTGACTGCAAATTTGTACGTCTGTCTAGTGATATAACCTGTTGTGCTGACATTCACGAACAGCATTCAAGGGGGTGTTTTCCAACAGGTTAACGCTCGCCCTCATACCGCTGTTGTAACCCAACATGCTCTACAGAGTGTCGACATGTTGCCTTGGCCTGCTAGATCACCAGATCTTTCTCCAATCGAGCACGTATGGGATATAATTGGACGACAACTCCAGCGTCATCCACAACCAGCATTAACCGTCCCTGCATTGACCGCCCAAGTGCAACAGGCATGGAACTCCATCCCACAAACTGATATCCGACACCTGTACGACACAATGCATGCACGTTTGCATGCTTGCATTCAAAATTCTGGCGGTCACACCGGTTACAAATGTACCAACATTTCACATTTGAAATGGCTCTTCTCCCCAATGGCTCTACTTGTGATCTTGAAACTTTAATCAATTAAATATGTTACCTAGACAAATGTATTCCTAAAATTTCATTACTGTACAATAATTTTTTCTTGGTGTTGGGATTTTTTTCCCATCAGTATATGGTTTTAAAAATTCGGAGATAATTCATACTTTGTATTTAAGGTCAAATGTTATAGTTTAATATTAGTCCAATCTCTCTCCCCAATTTTAGGGGGGGGGGGAAGTGATCTATTAACATTGATGTGTTAAATGAGAATTCTTTTATTTCGTTGTTTCTTGCACACTCTTGCACTTAAGATGATAGAAACCCCTCCCCTTAAAATTAGGTGTGAATATGTGAAGGAAGACTAATATTAAGCTCTACTATAACAATTTCACCAAAGATTCGCCTTGGTCTGGTACATGAAAAAAAAAGGAGATGATCTTCAGAGTTTTCCCTGAACTGACGTAACATGGATGGGATATGCCATCCTCGTAATCTGTGCAGGATTAAAAAATGCTGGGTCCAAATAAGAATGATTCACATATTATGTCAAAAATAAGGTAATAATAATTAATCCAACATATATTTTTCCGTGAAATTATCAAACACATATTAAATGTTACAAAATATAGAATTCTTCTGTTGTATATTATCTGTTAGAAATATAGAATTCTTCATAAATTGTTAAATTGTGAATCTATCGCTGCAACTAAACACTAAATAATTATCACTCTAAAAATTAGTATGACATTTCTGAATGCTCATTAAAAATTTCTAAAATAATTGAAGAAAATTGAATTTGTGATTATCTCACGTAAACTTGTCGGAAAAAATACTCTTTATGTAAACAAAAAATCATACAATCTCATCAATTAAAAAACTTCCGCTGATAACAGTTTCTTTCAAATTTATAGCGACAGTATTCCATCCATTTTCTTCAACAGAGAACTAAGGTGTGGATTCGGGATTGAAAATATATTTCTCACGATCGAAGTTTCAAGACAAAAAATCCGCTTTCGCTGCTTAATTTGGAGAGAGAGAGGACTTGGTTTCGCATCATTATCTTCCATCCGTTTTAGGTGTAAATGGGAGGGGACGAATCTGAAAATCTCTCCGTCATCACTCCATACTAATTCATCAACGTGTGCTCAATCATCAAATCGTCATCTTCTCTGAGCCTACGGCCAATCGTTTCTTCAACAAATTGTTCTAGCGATAATTATAAAGTCGGTCATGAGCAGGGAATTGATCTTCAGACCACTGTGAATTTTGACACTACTTATCATCTAGCTAATTTTAGCTTTAATTTCTTTTGGACGATTTAGAATCGATTACCAGACGAAATCAACTGAAAAAAGTGTGATATAATTTTGCTTTTGAAAAATAAAATCATAAGTAACCAAAAATTTAAATTAAGCAAATTTCAAAGGATTCTTGTTTTCAGAGGTGACCTCTTTAATTTCTTCAGCTTAAGCAAATGTATTGTGTAGCTGTGTTCACACGCAATTTTTTCAGTATAAATATTCCTTAAACACAAATGTATTTAAAGAATCCCACTACGTTAAAAACACCTTTAAAATTTCATTGATATTTTAAGCTTTTAAAATTTTTGTATAAATTTTCTTTCTGGGATGTAATTTGTATTTGAAAAAAACGCTGATACAATTAATTATTGGATGTCTTCCATTTTATAACAAGAGCCTATAATTTTAAATTGTATAACTGAATAGAACAGAGCAATTTTTAATAGAACTTGTTTGGCTATATATGGCTAATATATAGCCAAATAAATTCTATTAAAAATAGTATAGACATATATGGCTTTTGCACCATTAAACCCTAAAATACCTACTTAACACTGGTTATCAACTACTTCGGCTTTTATTTTCTTATTGTTATTTCTTTCCTTTTTCCAAAACAGTTTATCTTTTCTAGGAAAGGCAAGGCCTGATCTATCATCCAGAGGAATTTTAAGAAAAACAGATTTTTCAGCTAAAATTTGTCTTCAACTTTTTCAAAACTTTAATTTTCATAAAAATTCTCCATCGTTAACATGATATCTCAAAAACTAATGGAGGCATTTACATAAAAATGTCAGAGTGTGTTTTAAATAATATGGGCAAATGAAATGAACCAAAAGATTTATTTTTGGTGAAATACTTTTTCATTTATAAGTATTTTTAGAAAAATTAAGCTGTAAATTTATGTTTAAAATGCATATATACGTACATTTTAACCATAGCTTCTTTGCATCTCAAATATTTTCTTACATTTTTGTTCATTTCAATCATCATAGTATTCTAGAAGTTACTTACAAAGAAATATAAGATTGCTGCATGACAATTTTATGTAGAGTGTAAACCGTTTTGATTAAATTTCAATAAAATTTATTACAAAATTTCCTATTTCTCAAAATATATTTTCAAATATTTTTTTGTATTTATAAAATTTCGTATAATTAATTGAAAATACATCTAAAAGCCATAGTTTAAAATAATTCAATTTTTCAAAATTTTTCCTTCGAATATAATCGGATACCTTAATTTTAAAAACATTTAAATCTACTATGAAAAAAAAACCCTGCCCAAATTATTTCATCTTATTATTACTGCACTTCAGACTCCCAACAGTTTTCTACCTCACTTCCGTTGTTTAAATCAACTTTTTGCTGTTTATTTCAGTTTCTGGAAC
>JAPMOQ010064907.1:2456971-2470364 GCA_026543055.1 Argiope trifasciata | reverse complement strand
AAATTCTGTATTGTTAAATATGAAGTATTGTAAAATTCTGTATTGTTGGATATGAAGCAGGTGCGATCGACCAGCATCTTGGTCTAAGGGTAATGTACCATTCCCGTGATTTAGCACCCCGGTTCGAGTCCTGATTAATTCATGAGGGCTCTTCCTCTGTGAGGTGCATGAAAGAACCCTCCTGTAAAAAAGGGTTATGCAAGCGAACGTGTGAGTGTTGTCTTCATATGAGCTAGAAGTCAGACTTCTGTCCTCAGGTGCTCAAGAGTTCTTACCCTCTGAATGCACAAACTAACTTCCTAATGCACAAACTAGGCTTAAATCGGTGACTTCATCAGTGGTTTGCCTATGGTAAATAACAATAACAACATAAGTAACAATAACAACAACTTGTAATCGAGCGTAGTTTTTGTTTTGAACCGGAGGATATAGAATGAAAATGCTTGCAACGCCCCACCTAAAAGTCACTTAATCTTCGTATAATGGCATTGATGCCCGATCGTAAAGACTTTTACCTACCCAATAAAGGCAGTTCTCTGGATTTTAATTTCCAAATTAAGAATAAATGTGTCCTTAATCGTCCAGAATATACACAATAATCACCTGTACTTTTCGTCATATCTGATAGAATAAATTCGTAAAATCAATATACTGTTGCTCGTCTCTTCTTTGTAATAACTAGATACGCTACAAACTAAACGAAAACACTGGCAGAACGGACTGCAGAAGCTTGAGACCTTTGGGGTACACAATATTGTGAGCAACAATTATTGCTGTATACAATGAGCCTTCAGTAATCATATTACATACTTCTTCAACAAGTATACAGGTTGACTTGGATCAGAATCTATCACATGTTATCCAGATTCTTCACTTTTTTGCTAAATAAAGTAAAGTTTTAACATAACATACGCATCATTTCTGCTGATAATTTCTTCGATAAACTCGCTTTGCTTCAGCAAACATTTCCCCCATTAAAATAAAACAACTTTGTTAATCCACCTCGTTGTTTTTATGCAAGATTGATTAATTGATTTTTTTTAGCTTTATGACACAAGAGCCATGATGTTGAATATGCCTTCATGTAAGAGTCATCTTGTAGGAACTTTAGGACATCAGATTGATGAAACAATTTTACCAAACTACACATTAAAAATTTTCCATGAATTGTGTATTACACATGACATTCTGTAATTTATAGTTCTACTGTCTTTATCTGCTAATCTTTCAAAGTGCTTCAGTATACTTTCTCTGTGTTGTCATTGAAATTTTTACAGTTATCTTCTTTGCTAATGCTTTAAGTCAATAATTTTTGTTTTAAACGTATTGTTCTAACGCTGTATGGTTTTGCAAATAGCTGATCAATATGCTTAAAGAAAAGTGGACGTTGTCATTCGAAAAGTTTCAAAATTTGTTTCACTGTAATCGTAACCTTGAGAATGCCATTGTTTTAAATCACCACATGCTAAAGCACATATCTTCATATAATAATATTTTAAAGCTCGTTACGAAGTTTGAGTTAATGGACCGGTGGTGCTTATAAGTCAGAGTATTCTCTATGATCCCTAGTAGTTTATATATATTGTACACTATGATATTAAGCAATATTTACAATTTTTATATTATTGTTGAATATTAAATGATATAATTATATAATATCACACATTAATATTGTATAATATTGTTCAACAGGATGTGCTACCTCAAATGCAGTCTGATATCACACTGAATTTGTATGCAGATAGCAATAATATGATTATCATATTATTATTTTTTTTATCAAGGAAGAAAAGAGTTCAATCAAAGCATATCACAAGACTGGAGTTTTTATTCAATATGACCATCATCATCACAAATGACATTTGAATACGAGTGATAATACCGTTAAATGTAGCTTCTTAATATATGAGTATTATAATTTCTCATTTCGCAGTATTCTTTGTTAAAATACACATTTTCGAAAGATTCTACAATTAAGGCTGGTGACTGTTCTGGGCAATATAAAATGAGTTTGAACGGTCAACAAGATAGTGGAAAATTCTTATGGAAATTTCATCCTAGCCCAATTAACGAATTTCTCACTTACCTGAATCATTTGGCGAGAGCTCAAATGCTGATTTTAATTTATAGAGGTACAACACACCATGAACGATGAGGAATACTCAGGCTAACAATAAACTAGTTTTTCGTATTACTTCTTAAGCTCTGCTACATTCGTTGATTGCCTCTTTTAAATATATGCTTATGAAACCACTTCAGAACTTTAATTAACAGCCCCAACAAATTTATCTGGCTGACTGGACTGTAACACTTGCGGGAACTAATATTGAGTCCAAAAGTTCGTCACCGGTCATTCTTTTGGGAAGCACATCCAGTCATCCGTAGGAGGTAACTGATCCCAAACATTTTTGTACCCAACTGAGTAACAAGAACAAACCACCATACTGGAAGTTTCTCAACCACAAATCTGAGGTCTCCAGCAGTAGCATAACCCTTCAAAAGTATGAACTTCTCATAAACATGATACACCATTCCGAGGGCAATTACACTCATTTCTTCGAAAAAACATTAAAAAAACATCAATAAAAAAGAGTAAATCCTTCTTTAATTTCTTGTGTATCTAAAACCCTCGTAAAACTTCAGCTGGTGATTTTAGATGTAGGTAAATCAATTTCATTAATTTACCTACCACAAGCAGTACCGTTAGTTCAATCACACCACAAGCAGTACCGTTAGTAAGCGTGCAGCAAAAGCAATAAGAAACAAGCAGTTAATCATACAGTTTTCGTTTTTAAACCGTCCGATTCACATATTTTCTGTGACATTTTATTTACGGCGAAGTCTATCGACAAAATTTTGAAATATTTCATTTTTCTCTTTACAAAAAAGAAAGAAATCCTTCTTGTAAGAATGACTTTGTTGAAACTGAGAAATAATTTGTTTTTCCTTGACGCCTTTTAGATAGCGATTGAAGATAAAATTATTACTTCTGAATAGCTGCGTCATCTGTTGGGCAAAAAAAAAAAAAAAAAAAATGACTATTCCGTTCTAAACATTTTATAGTATTTATTTCAGAGATTGTTTTGTAACATTCATTTGTTACCTAAGGAAGACTTTATGATCACTCTAAAAAGTATACTTGATGGTGATTGAAAAACGGGGCATTCAAATAAAATTGAATTGACTATACCAGTTTTCTATATTCCGAATGATGGATACCATTCCACACACAAAAACTTTATAAGAAAAAAAATAATATGATTAATAAAGGCTGAATCATATTGGATACTACTCACATTGTAAAAGATGCTTATGAGTGAAACTAATACGGTCAATATACAGCTGAGTCGTTAAGAATTAAGTGAACCACGTGAGATTCCTGAGTGGAGTTAGCCGGCAATCATACAGACATCACATGGTCTTACTGTTGTTGCTTGTCGACATATTTTTTGGGGGGATACTTGATACGAAGTGAGAGGGAGTGTGGTCTTGGCTCTCTCTCTCTCTCTCTCTCCCGAGAAATTTTATGTGTAGTTATCTAGTCGTACTACACAATGGAGTAACTGTGTGCCCTTAGTTGCTGATGTTATCAAATAAACCCCATAAAAGACGACCCGTGTCTTCAAGTTATTGCACCAAATCAATAATCTTTACTATCACGTAAATTATTGTGTAATCTAGAAAGCAGTAATAATTAATTTAATCTAAATCTTTAGAGCCAGTTTATTACGCTCCTGCCCCCGCCATAACTTATCACTCCCCCATTATTCAATGCGTATTTACGAAACTATATTTCAAAGTATGCAAAATGGTTCTCTGTGATATAGGGGGAAGAATGGCTCACTTGGAATGCAGTTAGCAGTCCGAAATATCTATGGACCTCATGCACATTTTAAATCCGAAGTCGATGGTGATATGTCTTCCCAAAGAGTCATAGATGAGTCATAGTCACTGATGAAATTGTTATTCTTGTCACCTGATGGCAGTTTTAAAGTAACGAGATTCATTACAAAATACAAAATAGGGCCTCCGTTTCGATATTTAATATCATTAACTAAATTAATAATGCAACAGTAATTTCTCGGTTTATTTTAAGCATTTAATTCAATTCAAAGAATTTTAACATTTGACATCCATCTAATTCGTTCATATAATCTGAAATTTCCCTCAAAGACAAATCTAATGATTTTAAGCCATAATAAAGAAAATATAACACAAAATTCCTCTTACAAAACTTCCACACTGCACCCAAATTAGAACTTTAAAAACCATTTTAAGCGAGATTTTGAACTCAAAATAGGGCGATTCGGTTGTTCGCCAAGACAAAAATACTCTTCGTTGAGATTAAATAGAAAAATAAAAATATGAAGTGAATAAAATTATTTTCAAACATTTTATTATTATTGCATAGTGTAAACGTAATCATTTCTAATGTAATTCGCTTAAAACAGTTTTTAAAAAAGCAAATCATCAGCCTTCAAATGGTCTCGGAACAAATAAGCTGCGTTAAAGAACATACTTTTATCAATTAGAATGCAATTTCGTATGTACATTTACTCTTATTTCGTATGGTAAAATATTCGAAAAACTCATAAAAACTTAGATGTAAAAAATATAAAAAGAAAATTAAATTCTGGGTAAGCATGAAAGTACAACCAACCGGTGGAGCTGAACCTCTATGGTAGTTTAGTTTAGTTATTTTAACGCCCAGTTGTCACTAAGGGGATTTGGGGACGGGCCAAGTAATTTTGAACCACGACCAGATGACGAGGATGACACCTAAGCTGGCATCCCCCTTCTCTACACCGCACCACACGTTTGGCCTGACGGATTTAACGTCCAAGAGATCCCCTTACAGGAAGGTTCATCACTGGAATTGAGTCTCGAACCTGAGACCGAAGCCGAGACCTTACCACCAGACCACCGCATCCCGGTAGAATTTCAGACTGAATCAATTGAAATTTCAGCTATATTAGGAGAACAGTCTACAATGTATTTATATGATGAAGAAACACAAAACAATTTCGTCACAAGAACTTTTATTTCCGCTGCTCTAATCAGCTGAATGTCTTCAAAACGGTTTGTCAATCCATGCACTATATCTGTGAAAATGTGCATAGCTTAAATGATAAGAACTTCAAGCAATTCTAAAATTGATTGTGTATTCATAATGCGAATAAAGTCCATTATGTTCGTGTTTAAATTATAACTAAATAAAGAGGTTTTAACCGCTACTATCCTGCTTATTTCTAATTATATGTTGTCTTATTTCCCGTCTCAGACGATCCAATCTTACATCATTCTGGATTGGTTTGTTCTTTCTGCGACTATTCAAAGGTAGAATTTTCAATCATACTGCATTAAAAAAAATCTTCTCTATGTATTGATTATATTTTGTACTTGCAAGCATATTATAATACTCAGTGATGCATTTAGGTAATTTTAGGCTCTAAGCTATGTACTCTATAACGCCCCTTTATCCCCTTGAGGACCAGCGCGCCGGAAATAAAACTCAGTCACGGGACCGAACGCTCTGAAACGGAGCGTCACTACCGGCCCGCGCATTTTAAGCAGTTAAGCCTAATTTTACAAAAAACTTCGTATAAAATCAGCATTTTAATAAAAAAGACTCCAAATTTACATCCCATCACATATTATAATCCACAAAATTATAATCCCATCACATATCCCAAAATTTCTACGAAACACACACATGAAAAAACGCCGCCAAAACCGAACACCACTCATAAATATTTTACTCTTACCCCTTGCAATAATCCGCTATCTCGCTCTATCAAACCTCAAAAGGCAAACGCAATTCTACCCCAACATTTTAACTAATAAACGTTCAATAAATTTCCACAATTTGTCAAAATATAAACACAGAGCGCAATAAATCCCAGCCCTTTAAAGAGCCGTGATTCTCACTTTGTTTACATCAATAAATATATCAAATACAGAAGCATAGAACAGAAACTAATGCCCGTTCATGAAGGTCAAATACCATATGAGTCGACCGTTGTGAAAATCGTTGCCGTTTACCGCCATCTAGTAGCATTTAAAAATTCAAATAAAACGTTCCGATTTCCGATTACGCATACGCGACGCTGGTCTCTCCGTATCAATCGGAGCTCTTCGCGTGGAATCGACGCTGGGCTGATAAGAGTGGAATCGCTGCGTCGCGTCCACGAGACCTTGGTCGCGAACGGGTTATCAAATTTATCAGTTTTGAAAGCTACCAATGTCGTTTCATTAAAATTACGATAAGCGCTTGCTGAACTGCCGACCACTGAGAAATGCCTTCCTCTTTTAGTGTAATCGATTGAATACTGCAAACGCGCACTTTGTTCATTTGAAATTCTCACCCAAATGGGCTCAGAAAACAAGTTTTTTTTTCAGCACTTTCAAAGGATGTTTGAACATACATTTGTTTAATATCCAATAGCTAAGTGAGGACGCAAATCTTGTCGATATTGCAACTTTCACTGGTGTTGTAAGGACCCTAAGTAAGGACTTTTTTTATATTAACTCATTACGATTTTGTATTATCACTATTGCCATTAGAGTTTTGAGTATGGAAAGGAATTATAATCATTATTAATATTTGAAAGAAAAATTCTGGCATTCTAATATTCTGAAGTATTTAAACTCGAATAATTCTTAGAAACTTAAGAACTAATAAGAAATAAACTTAATTTCAGATTTTAGCATATTTTAATATTTTAATGATTTGCATTAGATTAAATTTTTTTATTAAATAACTTTGCTAAGGTAATTAGTTTTTATTTATCTAATTTTATTCCAAACTACCCAGCATCCACAACATTTATTAAAGCAGATGCTCAATTTTATAAATATTCTAATAACTAAAAGAGCACAGTGAACATATAGGAAACTAAACCTTTATACTTCATAAAGGGTTAATATTATTCAAATATTCTATAGCTCATAACGCTCACCTTTTTTTTTTCAATCTTATTTATTTTGAAACCAAAAAAATAAAGATTTTTATTTCACCATTTGCAACATCTCTAATTGCCCTACGCAGTTGCCTAGCTTGCTTAGTTTGAAATTAGTCTCTGATAATACATAATAATATACTATATTTTCAAATTCGATACAAAATGTCTGTTTACAATTTAATATTATAAGCTAGGTAACAATGTTACAAATTTCTTTCTTTATTGAATTGAGGAAAACTGTAACTTAGTTTTTTAGCTTTTTTGTTGCATAAGATTTTCAACCAACGAAGTAACATAATACTATCCATGTTTGATTTATTTTACATTTAGTCAATTAGGTATGTGCTTGAACATTTTTCAACTGCAAACAGCAAATTCAAAAACTACAAACGGTAAATTAATAAACAGTTTTCTTTCTTCAATAAATGGATTAAACTGCTGGAAATAATTAAATCGTTTCACTTGTTCTACATCATTACCGAAAGAATTGTTTCGATAAAAACATTTTTTTTTCAGTGTTTGAAAAGTAAATCACGGGAACAAAGTCTTTTCCTCAATGAATTTTTTGCAACAATGTGCAATTGAATTGAAAACGGTAGAGAAGGAAAAAATAACATTCAGTGATAAAATAAAGGACAGCACGGAATGTCTCTGATGACAGATGCAAATAAGGAAGAGTTTCCAAGTTTGAGAGTTGGTTCATCCAGTTGCCATATTTGGTCATCATTTAAAGAAACGCCAGAAAATGTAAAATGTGTTCTAACAGCAAACGATTTTTTTTCACAAAATTATTTCTGAATCCTTCAGTTAAAATAAATATAGAAGAGGTCAAATGCATAAAAAAATAAGAATACAGATGAAAAGAGGATTAAAATCAAAAGTTAAATATCCAAGATAATGCGCAATTTATTAAATATGACTTGAAGAGACTTGTCTTCATATATTTGAGACTGATAAAATAAATAAATAAATAAGGATGAAATCTACGATTGCAAATTTCAAGTTATCATGTGAAATGATTATTATTTTTTAAGTCATTCTTTGTCTTAATTCAAATTAATTTAAGTTATTAACCAGTTAATCGGTCTCTTTCTCTTTTTTTCTCTCTCCCCCCTCTCACTCTCTCTCTCTATATATATATATATAATTTTTTTAAAACTTCATTTTCAATTTTTCTAGTGGCCAACAAAGTTTTGGAAATCGACCGATTTTGGGATGTGAAAAAAATTTAAATAAATAATAGTACAGTAATTTAGAGAAAACAGTAATTAGTTAGACAGTAATTTAAAAAATAACATATAATATTTTTAAATAGCATTTAGTGATAAAATAAAGGACAGCGCGGAATGTCTCTGATGACAAATGCAAATAAGGAAGAGTTTCCATGTTTGATTTCTTGAAAAATTTGCAATCGTCGATTTCATTTTTTTTTCCTTTTGAAAATCCCAAATAGAAAAAATTCATTTCATTTTTTTTGTTTGTTATAGAATATTTTGTTTTTTTAGGTTTTATCTGGGCAATTTTCAATTTATTAAGCGAAAAGAAATGAAAATTCCACCATGGTTTGAATGGTGTTGCTCCAAGTGGTAAAAATTTAAATAATGATTGTGTGAGTCAGAAGAAATTTGTAACAAAATAATTGATAAATGTATGTATTTATGGGGAACTGATATCATAGAATAAGTTCCTCCAAGATTTTTCCGAACTCTCTGCTATGTTGTTAGATTAATACTTCTGTCAACAAAAATCCTGATTGTCATTTCACAATGGCGCTGTGAATTTAAATTAGTTTTCCAGGAAAACTATATTAGCCCTGATCAAATCTGATGATTTGTATTGGAATTTTTATCAGAATTAAGTTTTTATATACATAATTTCTATAAAAAATTATATTTTGTGTATTGTTTCATGATATGCTCTCATGCTCTATCGATTAAAAAAAACCAAGCAAAAAGTTTCATTTAAAAAACTAAAAGCACAATTTAATGCACAGTTTATGCTTTGCATCATAAAAGTAATAGTTCTAATTCTACATTGCAATGTTGGAAGATAAATTTTCGTGCCGTGCTGATTTAAAAAAAAAATTAAACAGTGCATTTACAAACACTAAAAGAGAATTAAGTCCTGTTGCTAATCAAATGAACGGTTTGTTTGCCATCTGAGACTGAAATAAAGTCACATATTAGTTTCCAAAAGCTTGTTATTTTAATAATGCAGCATTTTTAGCTACGCTCATGTTGGAAACAAAATCCTGCGAATACTTAATAACTTGGTATTTTGCTTCACTTCGCTGAATAGGAAGTGTTAATTGTAGTTTAACGGCCCTGGGAACATGAAAACACACAATTATTATTAAAAGAAGAATGAAGTCGTTTGCTGTGAAACCGATTTTTTCAAAAAGAATGAAAAAATAATAATAAGAGAAAAAAAAGCAATCAGCACAGCAGCGGCACTGATATAAACTGAAAATAGCTCATGTTCGGTGTAGGAAGTCCTTTAACATTCGCACATCCAAGTCAATTAGAAATGCGTGCTTTAAGACAATTAACACTATAAATGTCAGAATCGTGACATGGGTTTCGGATGTGATATTGTAATGTATTCCGTTTGACTCTCGCTTATTAGTTTCCTCCAGAATTTAACCCTCCCACCTTCATATCATTTACTCATTCTTGCTGCAAATTTATTATCTTATATTTTTATTCGGAAATAATGCAAATGATGGAAACTTTTTCTAACAAAGTAAATTATACTTGTAAGACAAATTTTCAATTCTACAATGAAATTTCAAAATATCTTGATACCGATGTTTGACTCGATTAATATACCCCCCCCCCACAGTTGAGTACTTCCTCGAGGTAACTAACTATAAATTAGTTTTACTCAGAAAAACGCAAACGATTTTTTTCTTTTCATGATTTTAAGAACACCTGAATGAAATTATAAGTAGCATTTAAGAATCTTCTGCAATAATTACAGTTGTAGCATGTCCTGGTTTTAGCTTAATGACATCTTTCTGCTTGTTCTCAACCTTCTTTGACTATTTATAGCGAATTTTATAGCTAACTAATTATAGTTATCGCCTCAAGACACCATGCAATCGCTTAGTTCGATTGGAAACTTCTTTTTTATACAGCAGCTGTAATTTCATAACTTATGGGCTAATATTAACCAAATAGTTAACGGTAAATGAATTGGATAAAATAATAATACTTTTATAACATAAAGAATAAGAAATAAAAAAAAATTTCTCGGGCTGTTTAAGATTCATTTCAAAAATAATGATTAACAATTATCATAATTGTTGCCTGCTGACAATTATTACTTAACACTTTCCTCAGATATTGTTTATACTAATGTTATTTTTTCTAATTAATTGACTGAAGTTTCACAAAGCTTTCGAAATTTCAAGAACGTAACTCATTTAGGAGAGTTTCAATCAACACATTTGTCGGCATCAGAATCGTTTATGGTTAGGTCTTTCTCACAAAAAGAACGATATTTGAAAATTTTATTGATGTGATATTTTTATCTGGGCTGCAGTATTATGTTGACTCATTTAGGTAATTTTCTTATCAGATAAATGTTTTAATTTTGCCTTTAATATTCAAATCATTTTTTTATTCATGTAGTTTTCGTAATTTACTTGAGGAAGTGGAATTAACTTATGGCTGCACATATTTTAACCACACTTCCGAATTTTTCAGAGGTGTCGTTTTAATTTACATCTGGATGAGTCGCAGCTCTTTTAAATCAGTCCAGATCGCTTTAGTCCAAATAAAACTATAAAAATACCATCTTATCAATAAAATGAATGATCGGAGAAATTTCACCGATGCCAATCGTTAAATTTGTTTGAAGTTGAAATTTTTTTAATTCATAACTGATAACATGAAACCATGCAACAATCACATTAGACTAATACTTCCATTATATTCACTTCAATATGTCGGTTCGTGGCCATAAAAATTCTATAAAATAAAGCAAATAGTAAATTAAAAGTGATCATATTAAACGGCATTCATTGCATTTTATTGGACATTTAAAATATGAAATTATCAATTCCGTAAAAAAATATTGCAGCCTGAATTTCAACCATTATTCTGAAGTACAAAAATACTATTTTAAGCCATTTTATAATCATTCATTGCATTAATTAATTAATAGTTTTTAAGAAATAGAATTTTCTTAATAGAATCAAGCAATTTCTTTTCATTTCTGGATACAATTATAGAAAATACTTAACAAATTTTTAAAAGAGGATTTGAATGCCATAAACCTTAATTTTGTGTTCCTAGGGTTATAGATACAAAACGGATGCCAGAAAAGATTCTCCTTGTATTCATGTTCCCTTTTTGCTAAATTACTTGAGATTTGTGTCCTACCATTGCTTAAGAATTCAAGAAAAAAAAAGATAATTGGTCGTTGTTTTTTCAATATTATTCAAAAATCTTTGAATTAAGGCTAATGGAATACAATGGTATAATGGGGTATAATTAATAATATTATGTTAGGGTATAAGCATAATATTAACAAATTAAATATAGTCAATAAAGCTTTTCTTGAAAAATATTTTTCCAAAAATCTAAATAGGCCAGAAATTTAGTTCAAAGTGTAAGTTAGCACTTTTTAGCTAAGCATAATCCAGCGAATTCTCTAGAAGTCTATTTAGTCCTCTCTCTAGAAGTCCTATTTAGTCCTCCAGAAAAATAACCCAGGTAGCACTTTAGAATGTATTGGAAAGCTCGTATAAGCATTAAGATTGACCAGGAATTAGTGCAAGATTTTAAACAACTGCTATCAACTTGAATTTTTCATTGGACGAGGCAGTTTTTCATTGGACGTTGGAAGGACGTCTTTTTTTAATGGGTGTTCCTATTATTTTGTCCTATACCTGCACGGTTTTGAAGGAGATGCATTGAAGCTGCTCGAAGGAGCTGCGGTTTTAAAGAAGTTCCACATATGTCGTTACAGAGGAAATGAAGCAGTTTGGACGACCCCACTGTATTAGAAAGAATATCGATACCTTTGCTTGTGTGTGTGTGTGTGTGTAGAGTCACTGGCATGTTTCTTCCAAATACTGGCTGTCAACTGACTCCTAGTTAGTGACTTTAAATATAAACAAAAACTAAGTTCACTTACATTTTTTTCTTTAATCTTTGCAAGAATAATTTCAGCAGCTCTCCTGTTTCATTTATTATTCCACTATTATTATTAATCCATTACTATACCCTCTGTATCTATGTATCTTACAATGACTTTATTCTACCTGAACCAATAAATTAATTTTTCCTGCCAAAATAAGAAAATAACAGTTTCAGCAAAAAATATCAGTTTTGCAATACTTGATGATATCGCATTTGAGACAGTAAATACCCTGACATGGAAATAATAATATTTTTCCTATCTATTGAATAAGCAGAATTTTAAATTGCATCTGTTATTTCTATGTCGATTTAGCTTGAGACATAGTAAAATTCGTTATATTTTCTAATGTTAAATTCGAAGGTCAAAAATTACTTCTTTTAATATTTCACAACCAATTTGGATAACTTTTCTATCACCTCAAATTCTAAACTAATTTTATTTCAAAATTTTTCTTAACATCTTGCTCAGATTGTTTCAAATCAGATTAAAACATTTCCTTATAAAAGTGTAATTATAATATCCCTAAAATGAAAATGATTTGGGAAAAACTTATTTTGATAGTTATAACTTGTTACAGCAAAAACAATTTCAATTACCTATCAGAAAGGCTAAGTAGATTTCTATTTTCCTAGAATATAAATATTATTTAGAAATCACTTATTTTAGCTTTGAAATTATCTGGTGCCTAAGAATCTTATCCGATAGGAATATTAAACCATGTTTAAAGTTAGTTACAAAGTCGTTCCATTGACTGCACTAAATACTTTTGTAGTAGGTTCGAACCACAATTGTTGCATCTTCCAAGATAGACAGAAAAATGCGTCTGATACGGTTACTTCTCTTAATCCGTTAATGGTGCTCACCCTAAACGATAGAAACATAAAGGAAAAGAAACTTCCCTCGTATTTTCCTCTTTACATTTTATGAGCATTGGAGACATGAAAATAAAGAAAGTTTGAAGCAAATAAAGAATTTTGCAGGAAGTTTCAGAAGATTATGTGAAGAAGAAGTCGAATCGAGTGCCACTATGGCTTGTTGATAAGATTTTGGCTTTTGAACCGGAGGGTTTCAGACTCGATATCCGATTTCCTTGAAAAGTTATCTTGTAAGATGGTTTAATGCACTTTAAATCAGTCGGGGCCAACCGTCCTCGTGGAGAGGGGATGCCAGCATAAATACCGTACTCGTCATTTTAACGCGGATCAAAATAATGATATTATATCCTTAAACAGCCCTACACACACACACACACACACACACACACACACACACACACACACACA